>JXSR01S048809.1:3450-28046 GCA_000969725.1 Ophiothrix spiculata
TCCCGGTGTATCTTCTTGTCCGCCAACGAGTTTTATGGCGATAGATTAAGACTGATGATGTGTTGATGTGTATTTGTTTTCTTGGTCGTAAATTAAAAACTAGTTCTGAAGGGTCATTTTTTGGTCCTTTCAGTTCTCTAGACGCCCTTTTCAGCGTCAATCTTCCGTTCCCTAGACTAGGGTTTCAGATATCGGGGCCGCACATCCCTACCAAAACCAAAGTTGGGTGCCCCCCCCCCCTGGGCTCTTTCAGCATGCTTCAGACTTGACTACAAGTTTGCAAGTATTTATTACATTATTTACCAAGGAAACCTAACTTGAGATCAAGTTGGTTATTTGAAACCAGAAGTTTTCACCATTTTGAATCAAAGACAGTGAGGCAAACTAAAGACAATTTACACAATTGTATCTAAGGTAGCTTTACCATTGGCATGCCCAGGAGGTGACTTTGGGGGATGAAGCCCCCCCCCCCTGATATTTTGAAAAAAATTGCTTCCAGAGCCCAAATGTTGCCCAAAAAACTAGTTCTGAAGGGTCATTTTTTGGTTTTTGGTAGTATAACATACATAATGCCCTTAATTTATGGAGAAAGAAATTCAACCAATGATTCCTCATTTGGTGAAACTGAAAGTTATAGGCTGGATCTTTACTTTAAATCTATCTGAAAACAAAGATCAGTATACCTAGCTATAAGACTATCTACTTGTAAAGTGTGCCCGAACTTGAACTTAATTCTGTCAGTCAACATTCTCACACACAAAAATCACTTTTTATACAATTTATAAATATTTCCTCTAGACAAATTCTGAAGTTATATACAGATTAATTTGGATTTGTTTGTTGTATGTGCAGCGATTTCAATTTGGGCTGATACAAAGAGAGAAAAGTGTCTTGGTAACAGCTCAACTTCCGATTGAGACATCTCGCTGTACGTCCATGGGCTATTGTGATCCCAGTAGGGCCGTACAGTGTATTCCTGGTTAAACTGTTATCACGCACATTAAAACCCAATGGGGTTCACAACTTATGGGCAACTTTACACACTTTTTGGGTCTGACTGGTGACGTGCATTTATTCATCAGTAATTTGAACTTGTATCTATATAATATCTATTCCTACTGTGTTGGAAATGAAACCCAATTTTAAAACAAAATGCTGCAAAAGTTTTGAACACAGATAATTAGTTTAATCAATCTTTATACCGACATAAATTAAAAGAGTTATTCCAGTTTATACAGTTCTTTATAAAATAATCAGACATTATGATAGCAAAAAATGAATATCAAAAAGGGTTTTTTTCCCTTAAATTTACAACTACAAAAAAATATCTGATTTGATTTACAAGTTTAACTTAAAAATTGATGAATATTTCGAATTTTTCACTGGATGTGTTCCATGCAAACCTTCCTAGTTTGATATAGAATAATGGTTCATATGAACATCTAAAGATTGCAGTTTTTCGAGATAAAAAAATCCTAGCTGACGTGGAAAAACAGCACTAAATTGGGTTAAAATGCCCCAAACCAGCCTGAAAATAAATAAAATTGCAGAAATTTTGAATAGAAAAACCTGAAAATTATATTCTTGTACATTACAAAATCACATAAAGGCTCCACTTGTTTCAAGTTTTTATCTTGTTGGTAATTTCTGATATGCAGAATTCTTGCAAAACTGAAATTTGTTTTGTGTTAAAGGGAGCTTCGATTGACTCTGAAAAGGGGGTCTAGAGAACTGAAGGGACACAATCAAAGACAAAGGGGAGACACCATTACTCAATAATGGAGAAAATCTAAAACAAAATGGAGCAAAAATTGCTCTCGATGAACAAAAAGTATGTGATGACTCACCCTGAAAAGGGGGACTTGCGACAGAACACTTTTCAAGAAACTGGTGAAAATAGGCAGCAAAAAATACAGATATTAATAAGAATTTCCAGCAGATTTTCTGTTATAACATTTGACCGCCTTCATCAATTTCAACAAGTAAGGTGTCATTTTAAAGGTTAGGAAATGCTGTAACAGATGAAATGATAAAATCAAAATTGATAAAATCTGCAAAGTCCCCCCTCTTGGGATGAACCATCACATATAACAAATTTTTACTCTCTGAAAATAGTATTGCGCTTCACACCGTTCAACACTAAATGATTGTACAAATTTAATAAGAAATGCTTGGGCTCATCAAGCAACTACAAACAATCAAGAACAAAATGCCATGCCTTTGCGATTAGAAATTAAAACAATATCGAGAATTTTCACTAGGCAAATCAAATTAAGGTAGCCATATTTGCACAGAAGAGAAGCAGGAGATAGGAAGGAGCAAGGCAGGCGACGGAATCCGCAGATAAAATCAATCCAACTAAACGAGTTTTATTGAATGTGGGGTAGTTGGGTAGTCATCAATCTTATGATTTTTATCTAAAACAATCAAAATGGAGGGCTTCTATTCCGCTCACTGGAATTCTTTGTCGTTTTTCAAGCAGTTTGTTAGGCTATATGTCTGCTTCGTGTCCAGGGAAGGTGCGCATCTTAATTCTGGGGAGGGGGCATTCAAATTTGGTAGGATATGCTGCTAAATATTTCCAATAGTACATATACAAGTACAACTTATTGATAAGAGAAGGTGTCAATCTTTGTACCAAGTCCTAAAAATATGGAGTCAGGTTTAAACAAATCCTTTTTGTGTCATTTTGGTTCAGATTATCGTGGATTTTGAAAAAGTGAAAACATTTACAAATTTCAGGACATTTGAAAAGAATACCGGACCAAGTGTACTTAAAATCCCATCCAGAATTTTAAGGTTAGGGTTTAGGGTTGGGGTTAGGGATATATGTTTAATTTAGTGTTAGGGTTAGTGTTAGGGTTAGGGTTAGTTTTAAGGTTAGGGTTAGGGTATAGTTTTTGATGGGACCTAAAGTATACTTTTTCCAGAATACCCATCAAAGAACCAAAATCTGCAGAGGGCTATTGAAGTACCTGACGACTCTATTTTAAATCTCATAGTAGCACATCCCCGAAAACCACTTTGAGAGGTTGTGGGTTCGAGCCCAAGGCCAGGCGGTTTATGTCTCCTTGTTTCCTTGGGCAAGAAACTTTACTCTAATTGCTCCGTGGTTTGGATAGTGACGTTAAGCCATTGGTCCCCTGTGCGAAAGCTTCTTTTTGGGGCGCTGCATACAGTGTATATATACCTGGTGAGTCTGTATGGAGCAGGATGGAGTTCCCCCTCCCGGTGTATCTTCTTGTCCGCCAACGAGTTTTATGGCGATAGATTAAGACTGATGATGTGTTGATGTGTATTTGTTTTCTTGGTCGTAAATTAGATTTGATCAGAAAATTGAAGTAGGGCTGGGCAAGATGCTTAGGCGATTGAGTGTAGGCAAATAGTTTGAAGTCTAATTTGGTTCAAAAGTGAAAGTTGGCTGTAGTTTCTTCTTTGTTGCTAAAGTATAACAATGTTGTATGAAACATTTTCCCCGGGTGGAAATTAAGAGTGGCTGTTGGGCCCCGGCGCCCGGCAATGCGCTGCCTGTCGTAGCTACAACCCTGATCATAGAGGACCAGTAAATGGATGCTTGCAATGTGAAAAGTCCAAGATTCAAATCTCAATGAAAAAAATATTTTTTTCACCCTTTCGATTCCAAGGGATAGAAATGGAGGCTATATTTTCAAATAAATGGTATGTAAGATGAAAGAATGTCCAACTATTATGATTAAGAATTTCAAAAAGTTTAAAGCTCATGAACGTGAAATTCCCAATGACTTTCATTTCTGTGAAGTACCTGCAAATCTACAAAATATACCGACTCTTAATAAACCTTCTAACAAAGATCAGCGTCCTTCCAACATAAAAAATATGAACACTTCACCAATTCCTGTCTTCAAAGCTAATTCAATATTCTATTTTTACAACCTGAATAAGATAATAAAGACTAACAAGCCTCATCATCTTAGCCACCTATCTATAAAATCATGTAAGAAGAGACAAATTTTGTTTAGAGTTACGGTGGCTGATGAGCGCCAGCCTGCGTGTAATGAGCTGAAACACACCCGGTTGTAATCAGCAGTGCTAATCTGAAAGACGAGTCGGGATTTGTGATTGCTAATGTGTCCAATAAGATGTCATACTATAACACTTTATGGGCTAGACAGAACAAACACTATAGTGGTAATATCAAGTAAGGTTTTCAATACAGGCTAAGATACTTCAACTCTTAATTATTTTGACTTTTTCACAGATTTGAGCACATAACTTCTAGTCAAAACAGGGGTACAAAATTTAACAGGCACAAACGCTTTTAAACCTAACTCAAGATCCGGATGCTCAAACTTCAAAGTAGATTTCAGAATTTTGACCATCACTATATCTCGAAAAGCATGATTTTGCAACCCATCTCTATACTATTTTTCTAGAAAAACACCCAATTTAGGGCAAATTGGATGCATTTTTGGGGAAAAAAAATTCAAAATACACGCAATTTTTTTAGGTTGGGCACATTGGGTCTGTGACGAAAACTCACCCATCAATATATTAAAAAATCATGAAAATGCACCCCCAAAACCTCTGAGCACCCCATGTACCATTTGTCAGTAAGAACCCCCATGGGCTCAATGGTGTAAGATGAGGGAAAACTAGTGCCTCCACACTTTATTTTGCATAAGTGAATTCAAAATTGTCTTATTTCTTAGAGTTTACAAATCTTATTTCTTAGAATTTGACTTAATTCCATATATATCTAACCTATCCTCCTCCTTTCCTTCTCCTTGTATGCCTGATGAGGTAGAGGGGTTAATTTCACGCTGTATCCGCCTTGCACCTCCACAGCACACCTCAATCGCTATGGGAACCTGCACCCACATGCAACCCATCAACTGGATGTGAACATACTGAATCCTTGCTTACTTTGCCACCATTGATAATTACTATGGTTGGCCAACGGTGTCACAAAATCACAGAAGTGTGGTTTTGATGGAAATGAAGGACTGGATGAGCCCCAAGGGGGGGGGGGAACTCAAATTTGGTTTTGGTAGGGGTGTGCCGCTGGGAAATGTGCAGTACCACCCATGTATATACCAATTTTCAAGAAAAAGGGACCCATCCATATACCAAATGCCCACATTTTGAGTCACATTTATAAAAAAAATTGACACTATTTTGGCACTAATTTAGGCTGATTTTTGTCTGAAATTTAGAGAAATACAAAATGTGGTGCAAATTTCAGAAAATTTTAAAAAACAGACCCATAAAATACCACATTTGGAAAAGAAAAAGGACCCATTGGCATACCAGACAGCCTGATTTTGCTACCCAAGTTTGCGGCACATCCTCGTAATCACTTCTGTACTAAGTACCCCCCTCCCCCGGGCAATGAACATCTTGAAGTATTTTCCTTAGTTTGCTTTCTTAACACAGATGATTAGTATGGTCGGCCAACGGTGTCAAAAAATCACAAAAGTATAATTCTAATGTAAATGAAGACACATCTTGAAGTATTTCACTCTGTTGTCAAAGTCAGCAGTGATGATTAGTATGGTCGGCCAACGGTGTCAAAAAATCACAGAAGTATGATTCCGAGGTAAATGAGACACTTGATGAACATCTTGAAGTATTTAGGACAATAATTGAATTGCATTACTCTTTCACAGTGTTTCAACTTTATATGCTGGTGGAATGCTAGGATTATAAGAAGTAGGAAGTTTAAATAAACTGTCCATACAGTGACAAATTTGTCAAATTTCTTGGTACCGATTCTTATAATTTCCTTTGATCACTATTACCCGACTTATAAACCCATCACTATTTTCGACATTTTTATGCAATTTTATATATGAAAAAGAAATGGACAAGAGTGCACACAAAATATGCAGTCCATTAATAATAGCTATAGATACACATGCTGACTGAAGTAAAGAGCATAAGTCAATGAAGTCTTGCCTGATGTCAGGGGTTCGAATCCCACAGTTACATCCATCAAAAGAGGGATTTTTGACATAGAGATATTTGCAGAGATGATTGTTAACCTAGAGAAAAGTAAGTGTAGCATTTTCTCACTCGGTTTGATTTTGAGTGCACTCAACCTGCTCAAGGCTGCAATATCTATGATGAGGTGATCGAAAAAACAAGCAATTATTAAAATTTATTTTCTTACTATTTCACATAAATTTCACCTAGCACTAGAAGCTTTAACTCTGACCACAATATGCAACATGGTGGATGAAGTAGTTGAATTTGGAAGCATGTTCGCTAGATTAGTACTAGTAGTTAGGGTTAGTAGCTGAAGAATTTATCTTAATTCAAAAATGGAATATATGAATATTAATTAATGGAAGCCAGCCAAAGTAAAGACCAACTGTTGAGTTTTGCTTCCAACATGATTTTAATCATATATCGTTGTCTTTACTTAATGACATAACTCAATTAACTCAATCCGTCCCGTATATTTAAAAAGTGTGAATAATTAGCGGATTAAGCCAGATGATCAAACGTACAAAACCTTCTCCTAAGCAGGTATAGTGGTTCCTGAGCAAACAGAAACTGATCTCAAATTCATATATCGGCATATCATTATTATGTTCATATATTTATGGCATCAGTTTTGATTACAAAGACAAAGGATTAATTAATCGCTCAATTATCCGTGGCCTAGACAAGCAAATGGATGGACAGGAATGTGGTATTGGTGGGCATATAAAGGTAGCTGTGTGGCTACTAAAATTGGTAGAATGTTTGTGGGTAGCATGCTGCTGGAGTACGAGTAGGGTGTTGGTCTTG
Organism: Ophiothrix spiculata; assembly: GCA_000969725.1. NCBI lineage: Eukaryota > Metazoa > Echinodermata > Ophiuroidea > Amphilepidida > Ophiotrichidae > Ophiothrix > Ophiothrix spiculata. The sequence goes on from JXSR01S048809.1 coordinate 10,222, forward strand.
GCAGCAAAATGAAAGAGTAAAGATCTTGGCCCGGATCTTGGTTGACTCTGTTTCTTTGTTTCAAAATTACATATGAAATGATGCATTGAACGAATAAGCATTCTTGGAATTGAGTTCCCATACCAGGAAAGTTATTGGATAGTTTAGATCCTCTGGGTCCCTTTAATATCTAAGATAAAGAATGGGACTTTTCTCTGAAAAGTATCCCATTTTAACAGCACAGAATATTTGATTTTCACCCACAGGATATTTCTCCCCTACCCCCTTCCCTCAGGTTTAGATGACAAGATGATCTAATGGACATAGACTGGACCTATTTTAATAAGTGATATTTTGGTCAAACAGCTATTTTTTTTTTGTAAATTGAAATAATTTTTATAAATACTCTTTTAAAATGTAAAAAGAATTCAAAGCTATCTCAAAAATGTTTGACAGAGAAACTTATAGTTCCTATTATGCATTTCACAAACTTAATGCTGTATCTACAGACTCCCAAAAAGTATTGCCTCACCTTGAAAAAATGGCTCGCAAATATGGAACTCGCAAACATAATGTGCACAAGCGTTGGAATTTCAGCTTTCTTTTGACACCCTATTTCTGACAATTGACTGAAAACGAATGAAGTTATGAACTTTTTTCGCACAGTACAAAATGTGGCAATAATTGCAATGGTGTTATTTACGCGTCAGAGGTGAGGCGATACTTTTTTGGGAATCTGTATTTAGTTGAAAAGTTTATATACCAATGCACAACAGCATTGAAATTGTTCCTATCTTTTAAGACATCTTTGTGGGACCTGTACTATCCAGTTGTCATTGGCGCAAAACACAACAGCAAGATTTGGTAGTATATGAAATTGGTAGATTTCCGGTAGCAGTTCACCTCAAATGACTGATAACAAAAAGTGTCTGACTGGCAGAGATATCATTTATCTTCAATTAAACCTCAGACTTGTTATTGCTTAGAATTGAACTTGTAAGGTCACAATCAGGCTAGGTCATTGTTTAGGGGGTAAACTGGAGAAGGAAATGAAATTGATTGAGTATCAATTCTTGGCGAGGGCCCGGGCGAGGGGAATTACCAAGAAATGCCGATCTTAATGTTGGATTTTGTTTTGAAATTTTGTTTTTATCTTAAGAACAAAGACGGGCGGGATCTGGGCAGGTGGTAATAGAAACCTTGAAGTGAAACTGCTCCAAAACTTGTGTAGGCCTATTCCTTGTCTTTGTTCTTAAATTATGTTCAAAACCCCCTCACTATTGACCTAATAGATAACGGCAAGACTCTTAATTTCTGAAAAGATTCTGACAAAATGCTCATTGGAAGTTAAAATAGTAATTTTAAACTTGAAACAAAGGCAAACTAGTGTATTTCCTTATCTTTGTTTAGAAATTCAATTCCCAATTGACTTAACAGATAAGGCCTAAAACAAAGGGGGGGGGGGGGTTTCTGAAAATATTCTGAAAAATGTTCTTTTGGATAATTCTAAAACTTGAAACATACAAAAACTCAAAACTTTGTCATTTTTGGATAAGCCATTAAATTATGGGCAAACCAGTATGGGTACCATATTATATTTTACAGTAGGGCCTACTTTCAAAGCAAGAAGTACTCATGGTATTTAAAGGGGCAATTCATGATCCACTTTTCACCCTCAAAGTCACCTCTATCAAAATTGAGTTTTTTAGCTTATATGAATCGTCGACTGGTATATGTTACGATCCCCAAACCATTCTTTCATAATGTGCTTGCATTTTTGAGAAAAGTGAGAAAATGTGTCATTTACTAATTATTGTCGGGGCCCTGACAGAAGTAACAACACAGTATCCTATGAGGATTTCAAAATGTTAAAAAGCTTGTAACTTAATTGGAAACGAATGGTCGGAATCGACCAGGTTTTTGTCACATCAAAATCGTGAATTGCACCTTTAAGAATATCAAAATCAAGAAGCAACCTCAATTTGGTACAGGGGAGAGGGTGTTTAGAGTATTCTTTTTCGGGCTACTTGACTTGTGTGACTTCCAAACTATCCATTTCACACTATTGACCAATAGACTGCAGGCAATTTATCAATTCCAGCCAATATCCTTTGAAAGACTTCCACTCAATTAACTTACAAAGCTTATAATAAGGGAAACTTCAATGATTATCAAACACTAAGGCTTTGTCTATATTACAGTGTATTAAGCTCAACAATTTCCTGAAGACTTGCCGCTTAACAGGTTAGCGCTATAGAAAACCAACCAAGCCAGTCTGGATTTACACCTTAAAGAAAGCTAACAGGCATTTAAGCATACATAGGCAAGGCGTAAACTGGCGGGTCTATTTGCAGTGAGTCAGGCAAGCCGGTACGTGCTAGGCTATGCAAATGGGCACGGGTGTTTGTCGGGGTGGATGGATGAGAGCGTGTCTTGGCTAAAGCATGGAAACGGAGGTTGCTGACGGGAATTTGATTCAGTGAACTTGGTGGCTGAGTGGGTCAATGGAAACATGGGTTAGGGGAGGGTTAGGTATTCCAGATGGTGCAGGACTTGCCTTTGGAAACGATGACTAAAGAAATTATTTTGAATAATTGAAAGTTATTAAAAAATAAAATAATTTCAAGGCATTTCCTTTTTCACTTTGAAAGAAATTAAAACAAACTTGCTAATAGTTAATGATAATAGACCTCAGATATTTATGGAAAGTGGTCTTTTGTTTCATCTAAATTTTTAGGAAAGTGATGAAATTAAAACAAACTTGCTAATAATTTAATGGTAATAGATTTCAGATAATTATAGAAAGTGATCTTTTCTTTCATCTAAATTTTTAGGAAAGTGAAAAAATGTAGCATAACAATTGTATGTTTAAAAATAGAGATATAGATTTTTCCCATTGCAACTTTAGCGAAAACCAACTTTTAATCTAATACTAATAGCTATAAAAACAGATTTCAGAAAACTTTAGAAAGATATCTAAATGTGTGTGTCTGAATTTTAAAGGAAAGTGAAGAAAGATGCAACATATTTCCAGTTAACTAATAAAAGAAGTACTACTTCAAATACACCTTGCTGAAAAGACTCTTAAAAGTCCACAATTCCCTTTTCTCCAAATGAACATATACTTGTGGATAATTACTTCTGATAATTAGAGAGTCTTTAACCAGAAAAATATGATGACCATGCATAAAAAAACAATTTAACACAAAATAATAAATTGCAAGTTTGTTTAATTTCTAAACGCAATTATTTAACGACAAAGGCAGTTAGATCAACACAGACCCAAAATCTCCTACATGTTTTGTTTGCCCAGCCCTAAAGTGGCTACAACACAGACCAATATTAACTTAAAATCAACACCATAAGAAGGGAAGTTGGCGCATTAGCATTCTAAGAAGTTAGGGTACATACAAGTCCACAAGGCGGCAAATCGTTTGTTCACCCTGCGGCCGACAACTTTCATCTTTTACAATCCATTTAGTTTTGTACACAAAACAGTAGAAACAAATAGGAGTGTACTACGTGCAGGAAAGTTTTTTGTCACTTTTCACCTAGAAAGCTTCTGAAAATATATTTGCACAAAGTTGTGCAAGATGTGATAAAATTTGTGTTAGGAGATCAAAACCTCATTGCGCGGAACATTTCTTTGTAGAAATGTATTTGCTAAGCGTTACCATATGTGTTGGTTTGTGTTTTGTTCGATTTGTGGAATTTTATTTGAATGGTGTTACAGGAACTACTTCGGATGCCAAGAAATGGCTTGATACTGTGTTGTTTTGTTCACTGAAAATATCATAACTACCTATTTATAAGTCAAGTTTATGAGAATGAAAAAACTCAAAAAGTCAATGTATACCCATAGTACTAGTAGTTCTTGAGATGTATGGTATTGTTGTTGGCAGGTAGCATAAGTCCATCGAAACAAGGGTGACTTTTATTCCCTTCTTTTTCGCTATAGTTGGCAAATAAAAATCTCTTAACCCTAAATCTCTCAAGGAGTCAAATTTCGTGCCAAAAGGAACAAAAAATTGCTTTAACTTGGTGTAAAACTAAAATGTTGGTATACTGCATCAGTTTATGAGGTGATAATGACTGGTTAATGGCTTCTGTTGGCAGAATGACCCTTTTTACTACATCTCTATATCTTTAAGACATGATTTTAGGTTGTAAATGGTCATTAAGTCAGCCAGTTTGGGCCATTTTAAGTATAAATAGTATTCTTTAGTGGATGCTGGTTATTGGAACAATTCAGACTACTGTAAAATGAAAAAGTAAAGCAAGGGAAATCAAAATCTTAGTTTAGGGGTTACTTTGTGTTTTTTAACTTTCGGGTTGGCCTGGGTCAGCGGTACAGATACATGTGGAATGGTCAGGGTTCGAAGGGTTAATTTAAACAATTCTTTGTGCATGTGGCTTTAATTCATGTCCATTGACTAAAGAAGAAAAATCCTGATGATCAGTAATGCTTTTATCTCGGATGACATGAAGATCCTGCTGCAAAACTTTCAGCTTCCTCATGATATAATGAAATGGCAACATAAAAGGGCCAAAAAAGAATTATCTTTATTAACAAGTGCTTCAATTAAGGCAATTAAAACACCAAGTTCACCAGGTGACTATACAAGTGTGTACAAAGTTCATAACAAAATTAAAAATCTGCTGGCATTGTTTAATAATCAGGGCTGTATAATACACAAGACTCATCGCCATAGTAATTATGTGTTTATTAGAAATGCAAACATGGAGTGTAGGAGATGAAAGTGATCATAATACAATACTTAAGGCCGCCTATTTAAGGGTTCATGGGAGAGTGATCATAATAATACTTAAAGCCGCTATTTAAGGGTTCATGGTAGGCTCCAGTGTTTGTTTAATTATTTTTATTGTTTTTACAATTGTATGCGACTAAAGAGTGATCGTCATAAGTATTATGGCTGAAGTCATCTCCGACACTTGTTCTTGTTTCTCCCTCCAATGACAAAAAATTGAGCGGGAAATTGGGACAGCAAGCGGGAAAATTCGGGAAGGACAAGAAAAATGAGAGAGCAGCTGCAAGACTGCTTGACAGGAAACATGGCCCACATGGGGAAAAGCAGAAAATCGTGTCAAAGGATGTGCAAAAATCACTATAGAACCTTTTTTTTTTGCTTGTCAGTTTTTTAAATCGACTTGGAATTTATTTTGGATGTACGAAAATGGATTTTTGCCAGGAAAAATTGGGAAGAAATGTGCAAACGCTGGGGGGAAATTGGGAAGAAATGTCTTTGCCACCCCCCCCCCACCCCCCCGACAAAAAAGTCTGGCTATGCCACTGACAAGAACCCAATCACGTATCCTCTTGAAAGTATTCTGAATATCCATGAGGCCCTAACCACCAAGTGTGACTTGCTGACATCTGCACACACTTCTTAAGCTTGCCGACTCGACAAGTCTAAAAATATTGAAAGTTTGAATTAGGGCATGTGTACCTAAAGCATAATGTTCAAAATATTACAGTTTCATCACTTTAAGTAATTGGTTTATTTCAAATTGTTTGTATTTCTACTTAGAAGGAGTGCGTATTTAAGATTTAGATAGAAGTGTAGACACCACTTAAGGTTTGGATAAAAATTAATCATTTTTACATGTTTTGTGCCCAATCAACCTCCCTCTGTTTTCCTTTGTTTGTATCATACTCCGGCAATGAGGCCCAAAAAAAATAAATTGTTTGGTTGTCCTCCACAGCTTTATTTGAGTAAGTGCGGGCGGGCGGATTTTTGTTTTTTTATTTTTAAGATTTTTTTCCAAATGTTAGTCAAAGCTACACACAATTATGGCTTCTATAAAGATGCAAATAGGTCTACTGTACTGAAAAATCACTTTATACAAAATTAAAAACAGTATTTAAATGGAAACAAAGTGAAAACAACAACTTAAAAAATATTTTCAAAAAATCAAAATTCTCAAAGAAAAAACCTTTTTTTGGAAATCTGAAAATTAGGCACGGTATACTTTTGTACAGTAAAATCTTTTTTCCAGTTTTGACAAAAAGGGGCAAGCGGTTGAGGACAACCAAACAACTTTCTTTTTTTTTTGGCCCGATGGGTAACTTGACTGAGAATTCGGCTACAATCATTTTTACATGTTTTGTGCCCAATCAACCTCCCTCTGTTTTCCTTTGTTTGTATCATACTCCGGCAACTGATGGGTAATTTGACTGAGAATGCGGCTATCATATCAAGCCAATCAAGCGCTATTTAAGTATGCACATTTTGGCGGAAAAATGTAAGATGCGTAGTGCCTTGTAGTTCAGTAATTGTAGTGTGTGACCGGAACACAGAGCAGGGTCACTATGCACTCGCACAGCGTCGGTCCAGGCATGAGACCCTCAACGCCAGTGTGGTGCAATCCCCTAACTAAACCGATTTTTCAGAATGCATATCAACCTGTTTCGTATTTGTACTTTCTTTATTTTATGATTTATACATTTTTGATTTTTCCTAGACTAGACTCGTGATTAGTACTTGGAATTAGCTGTTGTACTTTCACAGATGCCAGTTTTCCTGTTTTAACCTGATTTCAGAGGGGGTACTCAAAATTTACGCATTTTTATATATTTTCAGCACTTTTTTAGTTTTTTGGCCAAAATTTACACGCATTTTCAGGATTTCAGGTTTTTCAGTGATAGATACTGGCATCTCTGACTTTTCAAATCATTGGTGAATGATACAGTTGCAGTTGATTCTCATTTTAATTTTACTTTGTATCTTTCAGAGCTCAAGAAAATCAAATCATCAGGGCCTCCCACACCACCACTAACACCAACAAGCCAACAGAACCAAAGCCAGCCCCTCACAACATACCCAGCTTTCACATTACCAAATGGCATCGCATATAGTGGAACCACTGGCGCCCTCAATCTTCACAAGAAACCAATCGAGCCAGTACCGATTCTTCCTATCCCTGGCGGTGCGTGGGGTCCTTATCACTGGCCTGTCGTAACGACAAGCTCACCACACTTGTCCGCGCATTCGGTGTCCTCAACAGAACTCGCAGCTGCACGTGTTGCACTTAGCGGTATCACAAGTACGGAGTATCCCAAGTTAGACTGTGTCACACGTATCCCACCAACTGGTGCAGCTGCGTTCCTACAAACCCATCATCATCAACGAGAAAAGTTGAAAACGGCACCAAAGTTTGACTTTCACAATTTGGTGAAAGCCGCAACGCAGCCCTGCAGTGCCGATTTTAAGAAGACCATCACCAAGGCTGGATCCTTGGGAGTCGGGCTGGGATTACCCACGGAGAGAAGAAGAGGGAGAGGACCAACTCGGGCAAAGAAAGAATTTATATGCAAATATTGTGGGCGTCATTTCACCAAGTCGTACAACCTGCTTATTCACGAGCGAACACATACGGATGAGAGGCCGTACTCCTGTGATATCTGTCATAAAGCATTCCGAAGACAAGACCATCTGAGAGACCACAGGTAAGACTAATCAATACATTATCATTGATCACCGATTTACACCCTGGTCACATAACCACTGGTGTCCGACCAGCGTCTGCAAAGCTTCAATGCCAGTATGACATCGGTATGACACTGGTGAATGCTTGCGAGCTCTTGCGATGCCCGGTTGGACTCTGGCGGTTATTAGACCATAATTGAAGACATCGTATACACGCTGCAAGGTTTTAATTCAGAATTAAATTCTTGCTGCATGCTTCCGGCATCTTACGGCGTTACGGACACCGGTCGGACACCGGCCGGTGTCCAACTGGTGTTCGCTGAAATCTATTCAAATTTGACCACTCTTATACTGTATAGAAGGGCAGGGGAAGGCATGGTAACAGAATTTTAAATTTATTACTATTATTATCTCTTTTATTTTTTAGATTTATTCAAATTTGCCAAATAACTTTTGATAAGTTAACTGAAAATTTGGCGCTCAAAATCCAAAACTTAAAAAAACTTTTTTAGACAGGCTAAACCCATCTCTGTTTTTATTTTTCATAATGGTAAAAAAATCATATGAAATATGGTAAAAGGCTCAGAGTTTGTCATGATCTTTGTAGATTTTGCACCCCCCCCCCCTTCCCCTCTGACAGTCCCCAAGTTCACTCAATCATGACATCATCACTGATCCTACCCAAGATATGTACCTAAGCTCCAGGTAAATGTCACTCAAGAAAAAGGACTCATCGCCAGCTAAGCGTAAGATTCTTTTCCCTGGACCACATCGCCATTGGGGACGGTCGATTGATATCACAATCCGACGGATCCCAGCGTGGCTAACAATCAGTGAAGATGCCGTGTCATCTTAATTTGGACTGTTTTCCTTCAGCTACGCTTGGTAGACGTTGATGTAGCATGGCAGTATTCCTTGCCATGCTGGTGATGATAAGCAAGCAAGATTCACATACAAATAGATAGCCTATTAGGCTACTACTGACCTTACAAGAGACAAATTTGTCAATTTATTAGCTATAATGAACGCTGTAGACATAGGGCATCTCAGGTTTTGCAGACATTACAGGTCTACCAGTTTTTAGAAAGAAATTTCATTCAACATTAATTTCCTGTTCATCTATACAAAGATGTAACTATAATAGGGATCATAGACTTTAATTGTAGCCTGAAACTTGATTTTCTATCATGTTCAATATCTTGGGTTTTCGATGTTTTAAAATGTCACAAATAATGGTTCATTTTGACGAAGATTCAGTTATCTGAATCGGATCAATATGGCAAATGACAAAAACGTTTTACAAGGGATTATTCTAAAAAATTGTTTGACTATCAAACTTTAAAATATTAATCTCCTAAATTCTTTTTCAAGATTTTTGAATATTTGGGCCAAAAGAAGATATCAGGAGCTTCCCATCATGCCTTGCTTCCAATTGGATTTTTGTACAGGTTTTGATGAGAGGGTTAAGTGATGAAACATAGCACAATTAGCAGGACTCATCCCAGTTTTGCATTTCAGATATGTTTTATTCCTAAACCATTTCATTACAACCGTGTACAAAAATACCATTGAAAGCAAGGCATGATGAGAAGGCTCTGATATCTTCTTCTACTTAGGCCAACCTAAACTGGTCCTTTAAGGCTCTGTCACACATCACCGTATAGAACAAAACGTACACCTCACATACTTTATCCCATTATTTTCCTGTTTTATGTTTTTTTGTTCATCATGTGTTCGTTACAAGTACATTTAATACGTTATCCATACCATCTGTCTGTTGTTATGTATACGTTTAATTTGTTATTTATACAGTGGTGGTCTGTTTAGTAATAATAATAATAATAATAACTGCTTTTTGTATAGCGATTTTCCATTTAGATCAAACTGCTCATGATTCGCTGCAGGTAGATCGTCACAATCATTTCACTTCATTTAGGCTAACACGTTCAATAAGTGAAACATTTGTACGTTATTCCTACATTTTGCTCTATACGGTGATGTCTGACAGAGACTTTAGAAGCCACATTTGTGAAACTCTGTGATTTCAGAGATTAAGGTCGATGTAATCCAGGATCAATATGTTACCAACATATTGAAGTGAAATCAAAAACATGAGCGCTGTGAAATGGGATCACAAATGATGACAAGATGTCATTATCACTCAATCCACTCTGTCATTAGCAAACTATTGTTTTATACAACATCAAGAGATTTGACGATATTACTCACTCAGATCTGACAGATCTACTGTGTATACAAATTCACACATTTGGTACTGGTTATCGCACATAACATGATCAAGATGGGACACATGAAAGACTTCGTCAACATTCGAAGTCAAATTTGTTTGAGTGCAGGGGTAAACTGTGGACAGCCTTATAATTTCAAAGACTAAACATACCCTATCCCTAAACCCTAACCTAACCATGGGACCTAAAGTATACTTGGTAGATGAATTAAATCCGGGGTCGATTAGGTATTCAAACACGCCACAAAGTTGTTCATCGCGAATCAACAACGATGCATCCAATGCGTCTGCATATTTTTATCGCATGAGGATGGCTTTAGCCACCCAAGCGTGATAAAAATATGCATTTATTTTTTTCACAATTGCCTTTTTGATTAATTCAATTCTTGATAACACTCTATATAATACATTTATTAGTTTTAGTAAACACAAAACACTGATAGGGTGTATTTTGAGAGTCCCACAGTATGATAATTATTGCAACTAAAATCTAGCAAAACATACTAAGCAAACATAAAGCGGAGATGTAGCTAGGAATTATGACGATGACTTTTCCTATGCTACCATAATTCGTGTTTGCGATATCAAGACATGATTGGCACAAAGATTTAATAAAAATGGGTGTGTCCATTGTGTAAATTTTTGATTAGAATCTGATCATGATTACATTTATGATTTTGGGGTTGTGATTTTAATACTGATTCTAAACATTGATAATATTGAAGGAGCGTGGTGCTTGTAGGCCAGGCACACGACTAAGCTTAGGCCAAAAAAAAAATTGTTTGTTTGTCCATAACGGTCTCTGAAAAGGTAAGGTCAGTAGGTCGGCTTTTTTTTTTTTTTTATTTCTTTTTGTAGTAAATGTACATGAAACTCACCTTAAAGAATTGAAATAAATTTAACTTATGAGAACAATATCCTGGTGATTTTTAAAAGGTCTGCTACATTGGAAAATACAGTTCATGTCAACTCATATCATATTTTACGATTTGAAGACTTCTCGGTGAATTTTTATACCTTTTTGCAAGAAAAATCCTCAAATTAGAGTTGGAAATTAAAAAAAAACTTTATAAAGCACACTGTCGGGCCAAATTTTGAAGGTCGGTCGGGCAAAACGAACAAACAATATTTTTTTTTTGCCTTAGTGACAGATGGTGACGTCATATTCACAGGACACCTGAAAAATATTCCGTTATCATTGATTATGAAAAAAGAAGACACACAGTGGATGTGGTGATAGTTCTCGCTAGCTCAGTCGGTTATTTCTCGGACTGCTAAACATGGACTCTTTAGATTCTATTGATCGTTTCGCGTTCGAGTCCAGCCGGGAGCTGAGTGTGGAAAAACTGTATATTCTATGAGGTTGTGAATTGCCCAAGCTAGGGTTGCGCCAATTTATGTAGGCCGCAGTAAGCCCTTTGGCCCCAGGGAGTCCAAGTAGTGATTTAACCCAATAATTAGAACTACTCTGTAAAGTGTGCTGAGGCCGCGTGGAATTGCAAGTCAGGGGAGCCGTGTAGTGCACTATAACTTACCTGCATTGTATTCATTTTTTATTTTTACTTTATTTCTTTCACATTTCCATCACTTGAAATGATCTGTTAGACCAAACTTGTTAAAATTAAACTATTAAGTGTTCTATTTGTGAACTTACAAGTATTTAGTCTTCATAAAGTCTTCCACAATCATTATTTTGATTTTCCCAAAAGGCATTTGCCCCCGATTCCAAATCCAAAAGCAATTTTCCTTAAATAAGCTATATCGAAAAAAGCGCAACTTTTCATATATAGATCATCAATTTTATAACTGAAGGAAGTTAACAAACTTTAATGGGATTGTCGACATTAGGCCAATCTGTTGAAATTTAATAAATTAACATGTGGGTAGATTTCATTGGCCGAATTAAAAAGTCGCTTTGCCTTTACCGTGTATCCATAATATTTTAAGTCATAGTGTCAGGTCATAAATAGCACTCAATTTTTTTAAATTTAAGTTTGCAGTTCTTGGAACTTGTTTCAATTAAAGCATGTTTTATGCACTACATATGAAAATGTGAGCTGTATAAAGGCTGAAAATTTCATTCACATCAAATCTTACATAAAACTGTGATCTTTTTATGATCAGATAGTTCATAAATCTGACCTGTCATATTAATAGGTACCTTAAGGTCGAGAAAAGTGTATTCAGTGATTGAGTCAAAATTGCATCCGAGGTCGAATTTCTAATTTCATCGGAAACATTACCTTTGAAGTGTCTTCTATCATATTAATCAGGTTCCAACATCCAAAACATAAGAAAAATGTGTTAAAACCCAAGATAAAAAATCCTCTCTTCATCCAAGTTTTATTCAGTACAAAAACTTTAAACACAATTTTCTAAGAACTAGAGTTAAATCAGTCCGATGCCTTTTACTAATTTGGATGTAACTTTGCAACCAAACATCCAATAACTAAAGCAAAAGCTTTGTCATTCAAAGCTTAAAATCTCAACTTTCAGATGAGACCAAATATCTGACTTGGTGACCCTTAACCCTTTCGATCCGATAGAACGTCTGAGCATTTCCAAAGGAGCTTATGAGAGAACGCTCAGGCGTTCCAATTCGTATTGAGTATAAATTGATTGAGTATGGGCTATAAACACCTATATTGCAATTCAGGATCGAAAGGGTTAAGGTACCTTTCGATATGAAGGATCACAAATAACCTGTTAAATAGAGGAGATGACCCATTTGCTCCTATCAGGAGATGAGATATTGATATAACATGGCATTGAAAAAAGTTCTTATCTGTGCTTTTGTAAAATGCAATTGGACTTTATTTAAATGTTTGGCGCAAGTTAAATCAAGTTACAAACAAATTTGCAAAATAAGGGTGCATAATTCAACATGTTATTGGTGGGCCTAACCTAACATCCTGTTCCACAAGCAAGTAATAGGAATGGACTATTTGAACCCACAAAGAGATTATGGTTGGGGCATTTGAACTGTTACCAAGTCTCGATTCATATTCATTGGCTATCAGGACCAACTATCTTAACAATGACTTGTGATATATTTATCCATATTTTGTGATTAGTTTGCAGGGTAACACTTTTCTGTGATCTGATCACCTAAAAATAAATTTGAACTCTTTAAGTTGGCAAAATTGCATTTTTATTTGTGGATGATTTACACTTCATAGTTAGATAATAACAGTCAGTTAGTTACCAGATATCAGGAAAATTTTGATCGGTCGCAACTATTTCCATTAACGATTTTTCGACATGGACAAGGATATCTGAAGTCCCGTCTCATGGGTGCAGTAATTGTCCATTCCCCTGCCCAGATCAGTGTTGTGGACTGTCCAGTGCTAATTGATGGTCTAATTACCAGGGAACAGATAGGCCTAACATGACTTCCTCAAAACCTGTCTTTTATAATGCAATTAAGTGGGTAGTATCAAATTGAACCCGACCTGGTTTTAGATATGGGCACAATGAGTAGGCTACAATTACAGGTGTGTGTAGGTGTCAGTAATTTACCCCCATATATGGACGTTATGAAAAATTAGACACCAGGCTGCATTAGTTTTTGTGACCAGGCTTGGTAAAGCCTATGCTTAAGTTTAAAGGGGCATTGGACAAGTTCAGCATCATCTCCAAACTTTTCCCAAGCATTTCGAGATTTGTGCATCATTTGAAGAATTAGCGGTAATAAGGACAACATGCAAACTTTCATCGTCAACTTGAAATCCTATAATATCAATATATGTAGATATTCTTTTATTTTTAATTATTGTTGTCGAGAACGATAAATACTATAGTGGAATTTGTTAAATTTGCCATTTCAGGAGATCTTAGATGCAAACTCTATAAATGTCTTTTGAGTTATCTGCAATCTATGATGTGAAAGGAATGTTTTACAAGCAAATCTTTGGCTCTTTCTTGAAATATAGCATCAATAAATATATTTAGGGCACATTTTTGACTTTTCTGAAGGCTTTGAATAACAGTTTGTTGCCACTTTATCAGAGGTATCTGCTGAAGTGGTAAGGCCTCGATTGTTTTGCACCTTAAGCCTCTGTCACACAACACACTAAAGAGCAAAACGTACGCCTAGCATACTTTATCCCACTATTGTTCTGTTTCATGCATTGTTGTTCGTCATGTATTCGTTACAAGTACGTCTAACCCTAACCTCCTACCTACCCCTTTTCGTTTTCAGCCTATCTTCTAGCAATTGAGGGTGTCAAAAAGTCAAAAATTGGTGGTTTCTACCGGGGCTCGAACCAGGGACCTCTCGTATCCCAATCCCATGTCCTCCTATACCAAGCCTCCCAGGGGTGCTGCCTAGGCAACAATTTCCTGCCCATATGGGACAGGAATGTATCGGACTTAGGCGACTTTGGGAGCTTTAGGGTTAATGCGTTATCCATTCGGTCTGTCCGTTATGTATACGTTTTATTCGTTATTCATATAACCAACTCAGGTCCTGTTGCAAAAATATGCTTTTATATTCAAATTAAAACTGGTAAACTGAACTCTTTCTAACCCTTCAAATAATATGAATGAACACATCTTTTCCCAACACTCATTAGTGCGCCATTCTATGTCAATATTTGGTTCAATATGACAAAGTCTGGAGAGTTATTTAAAAGTCAATACCGACACAGCCCACCTTGCACGCTATCTTCATCAGCAGATCTAGATCACAGTCAAGAGCCAGAGAAGATATCGTGAGTAACCCATCATGCATTGCTTCCTATGGGATTGTTTGTATCAGAAATGATGCGAGTAGTAAGTGATGAAATGCCCATATATAAAAACGAAAAGTGGTAAAATCGCACATTGGGCACATGTCATAACAAAAAATACTCAAATGACTTCCTGTACAAAATTTCCCATAGAAAGCAATGCATGATGGGATACACACGAGATCTTCTCTTGTCAAGAGCTGTGCTAACACTAGTCAACATCAGCTGGCATCTGTCTGTTACAGATTGACTGCTATGGACTTCTGTCAGTTGTCTAGTTATTTTAGTATATTTTATTCAATTTTTAAAGTATAAATCTATGCAATGCTGAAGAAATTTGGTCAATTATTGCACTAGTAATTTGTCAAATTGTGATACACAACTTTGAAAAATCTAAAAAAGAAGATAAAAGGTAATGATTTCCTATTAAATCCAATGATATACATTACAGAGTAATATTCATTCTATCATTATTTGAAATTGGAATTTTTTGTAATGCATGAACAATTTTTAGCAAATCTGCTAATTTCAGCCAAAAATTGTTATGAAAATCTTGAAATTTGTGAAAAATATGCAAATTTTGACTTAATATTGACATATTATATTTGGATTTGTACAAATTGCGCAATTTTTTTTGACACTTTACATATAAATGACCCAAAACAATGGGAAATTGAGTGTAAAATTAATTTGTGTCAGTGACTGACACAGAAACTGGGGGCAATTTGGGGATGGTAAGGCTACTGACTGGGGAGGAGGAGGCAAAATGTGTTCAATATGTTATCCATACGGTATGTCCGTTTAAAATACCAAGGTACCCATGTTTGTCTTTGGTACAAAAGATTTAAAAAAAATGTGTGGAATACTTAGCAGTCATGTTGTTTATTCATTTGAAAGTTTCCTAGCTACCATGCTGCTTAGACCTTGCAAGACATTTCACCATCTTGCATTGTTGCAGACATCACAAAATATGTGTATGATTTAAAACGCTACAATGCCAAAATGCCTCCGTTGCTAGACACTATGTACCATGATTTACACAGTGTTGATTGTAGATGTGGGTTTTAGGGGCAATATTTACACGTTGTCAATTATTATGAACTTGATGATGAAGATCTGTTTTTATATCCACCAGATTGTGCTTTTTGACAATGGATTTATCAATAATCCAAGCATGTTCCATATTGTACGAGCTTGTGTACCACTTTCAGCTATACTTACACCCTGGTCACATATTAAGCCGCAAGAAGCCGCAACGCCGGTATGACATCGGTATGAAACCAGTGAATGCTTGCGATGCCCGGTCGGACGCCGGTGGTTATGTGACCATAACAGAAGACATCGTATATAAGCCGCAAGGATTTAACTCAGAATTAAATTCTTGCGGCATACTTCTGGCGTCTCTACGGTTCACGGACACCGACCTGACATCGTTCGGACACCATCTGCTGAATTGACGCCGTTAACACATCGTAACCTTGCCGCAAGGTTATGTGACCAGGGTAAATGTTATATAGCATTCAAAGTATCTTTTGTATTTCTAAAATAAGTCAACATTGACCAGGTCTGTAAAGATCTAAGAGTGTGGCCTCCCTATAGATTTGAACCTGTTTGAATCCTGATGAACTGACTCTATCCCACCACTAACGTCACCAGAGATGGTTCACCGGGTGAACAGACACCACCAATAGACAATTCTTATAATTGACATACTCCTGTCGTTGATGGGTTAAATCCACAGAATCGGAACTCAGAACAAGGACAAGTATGATAATACCCTTCTTGCCCTCGTTCTGAGTTCCAATTCCCCGTCCGATTCTGTGGATTTACCCCATCAACGGCGGGAGTATGTCAATTTAAGAATGTTGACAGTCTATATTCGGTTTGTCGGTCGCCGAACGCTGTGTTTGTTGGTACCCAAAAGTACAAGAGCGAAATTGATCGAAAAATGTCTTTACAATTTGAATCTGCTGGTAGCTTTTAAAATGTCTCGCATCATCCCAACTGAAATCAACCAACCATTAAATGAAGACCTGCGGCAAGACTTCTAGTTGTAGATAAACTTTATTTTGCTCTAAAAACGTCACCTTGTCAATTTAGTTCAAGACGGATTAAAGAAAATGGTAACTAGAAGCCAAGTGGCACGTGCCTGACATTTGAAAAATGAAACTCAAGTGGCACACGTACGGAGCTGACATTTGAGAAAGTTTACATTGTCATGTGAGTGCAAGAAAGTCGTATCTGCAATAGCTGCCATTTGTTTGAATTCTACCCTTTATGATGTCCAGTCTTGGATCAGTGGCTCTTGAAATGGTTCTTCAGGTCACGTTGTCACCTAAAGAACCATTTTAAGAGCTACTGACAAATAGGACTGAAATTTTGAGTGATTTTTCGCATTCTAGTGGTAAGTTGTTTAATGAATTCATGGCAGCCATTGCAGATACAACTTTCTTGCACTCACATGACGTCATGTCATCTTGTCAGCTTCCGCTGCGTCTTGTCACAAGATGGTATTCACCAATTTGTTCGAAGCGTGCTCACTAACTTTATATTTTCTTTTTTATGCAAGATTTGAATGTTAAAATCACGTCGGGGTTCCGAGGGTTGGGGGTACGTACATATTTGGTTTAACTGGGTTGTGCCGCTCTAATGTGTCACATTTTTACAAGAAATCCTTAAACTTGAGTCCTGAAAAAAAATCCTGGTCAGCTTTTCTGACTGAGCCCAAATTTTGCAATTTTTAGGGGTATTTGAGTGGCAAAAAACCTGAAAATTCTTTCCAAGGAAAGTCCTTAGAGTTGGGTATGCTTTTTTATGCACTGCTGTGGCAAAGCATCCATCGTTATCTTCCCCAGCTTCCCACCCCCATCCCCACCCTTGAATTTGAATCCGCAAGTCGCCCATCAGCCATGCGGAGATTGACGTGCGTCAAGTACCTCCATGATACAGTAAGTGTGTAACCGTTGACAAAACTGATGGTTCTATCAAACACCCATATCCGTCTGTCCATCATAATGGCTAATCATTAATCGTACAGTACATAATCCCGATTCACAACTTGATGCTGAACGTGTGACCGATTGTATGTAAAGTCCGTCAGCGGAGTCGGTGTAATCATGTTGCTAACATGAATGATGATGATATCGTATTGTTGCAGTGATTGATGTATAGGATTGGGTGGGAAAAGGTTTTCAATTCTGATTTCATGAAAATTGCAATGCAAACATGGTAATGACATTTTAATGTGCAGATTTTGAAAATGAATTTTATGTTTGTCTCAGATGTCAAACCAGTTGATTGGAAGTCATTTCAATTACTAATTCATATACAGATGAAATAATCAGATTGTAAACTGTCATTACTTTGTTAACCATTAATTGTGATTCTTAAAACAATGTTTTCTGATTGATACAAGGTTTA
>JXSR01S048813.1:44119-54121 GCA_000969725.1 Ophiothrix spiculata
AAACAACATAAACACATTTTAAAAATCATCCGAGGTCATTAAAAGGGTCTTAAGGGGGTCAAAGGGGGTCAAAGGTCAAATTCTCAAAATGCTCCGATTGACTTGAAATTTGATATGGATGTACTTTATGACATCCTGAACAACATAAACACATTTTTAGAATCATCCGAGGTCATTTAAGGGGTCTTAAGGGGGACAAAAGGGTCAAAGGTCAAATTATCAAAATGATCCGAGTGACCTGAAATTTAATATGGATGTACTTTAGGACATTTTGAGCAATATAAAGACATTTTTATAATCATCCAAGGTCATTAAGGGGTCAAAAGGGGTCAAAGGTCAAATTCACAAAATGCTCCGATTGACCTGTAATTTGATATGGATGTACTTTAGGACATGCTGAGCAACTTAAACATATTTAAAAATCATCCGAGGTTATTTCGGGGGTCTTAAGGGGGTCAAAGGTCAAATTCTCAAAATGCTCCGATTGACCTGAAATTTGATATGGATGTACTTTAGGACATTCTGAGCAACATACAGACATTTTAAAAATCATCCGAGGTCATTAAGTGGTCTTAAGGGGGTCAAAAGGGGTCAAAGATCAAATTCTCAAAATGCTTCGATTGACCTGAAATTTGATATGGATGTACTTTAGGACATCCTGAGCAACATTAATACATTTTAAAAATCATCAGAGGTCATTAAGGGGGTCAAATGGGGTCACAGGTCTAAATTTTCAAAATGCTCCAATTGACCTGAAGTTTGATATGCATTTACTTAAGGACATCCTAAGCAGCATAAACACATTTTTAAAAACATCAGAGGTCGTTTTATTTCATGAAAAATTTCTGTGAGACAAGTTGTTGAAAAAGGTCGTCGTCTATGCCGTCTTGTGTGTCATGTATGCATGACTAGTTCTTTCTTCTGTCATTTTGTAACGCTTATACATTCAACAGTTCTAGACGCATTTTGACCAAACTTGGTCACAACAACACTTACCCCGACTGCTACATGTCATGTGACCTTTCATCCCACAGAGACTACATAGGGGTCACAGGGGTCAAAAACGTGATTTCACAAAAAAGTTTTCAACTCATCAAGGTTTACGTTGTACGATCTTGTGACTTATGCATATGAAGCACTTTATAACCTCTAATAAAAATAGTGCTTTTGGGTGTGACCCGGGGTCACATGGGGTCACACGGGTCAAATATTGATTTTCACCAAAATCAACGCAACTCCTTTACGGATTTTGACCAAACTTGGTCAAAATTATTCTTGACCCCACCCCAACATGTCATATGACCCAAAGGGGTCACATGAGGTCAAAAACGTGAGTTTTACTAATTAATGTTTCAACTCGTCAGGGTTACATTACATGATCGTATAACTCATGCATAGTAAGTAACTCATAAGTCCCAACACTAGATATGCCCATGGTTGTGACCCGGGGTCACATGGGGTCACACGGGTCAAATATTGATTTTTTTAACCAAAATCACCGTAACTTCTACAAACAATGGCAGATCTTGACCAAACTTGGTCAAAATAATCTTTGACCCTATCCCAACATGTCATGTGACCCATAGGGGCCACAAGGTTACATGGGGTCACAAGGGGTCAAAAAACGTGATTTTTACAAAAACGTTTACAGCTCGTCAGGGTTACATTGCATGATTGTATAACTCATGTATAGTAAAGAACTCATGAGTCTTAACAAAAGGTGTGCTCATGTGGGTGCACTGGGGTCACATGGGGTCACACGGGTCAAATATTGAAATTTACCAAAATCACCATAACTTCTACAAACAATGGCGGATCTTGACTAAACTTTGTCAAAATAATCTTTGACCCCACCTCAACAAGCATAGGGGTCGGGTCACAAGGTCACATGTGGTCACAAGGGGTCACAAACGTGATTTTTATAAAAACGTTTTCAGCTCGTCAGGGTTACATTGCATGATTGTATAACTCATGTATAGTTAATAGCTCATTAGTCTTAACAAAAGTTGTGCTCATTGGGGTGACCCGGGGTCACATGGGGTCACACGGTTCAAATATTGATTTTTTTTAAACCAAAATCACCATAACTTCTACATACTATGGCGGATCTTGACCAAGCTTGGTCAAAATAATCTTTTATCCTACCCTAATATGTATGTGACCGATATGGGTCACAAGGTCACATGGGGTCAAAAGGGGTCAAAAACGTGATTTTTACAAAACAAAATCAGCTCGTCAGGGTTACATTGCATGATCGTATAATTCATGTATAGTAAGTAGCTTATAACAAAAATCATAACAAAAGTTGTGCTTATGGGAGTAACCCGGGGTCACATGGGGTCAAATGGGTCAAATATTGATTTTTACCAAAACCATATGCACCATTTGTCCTGCAAACGAAGGCGGATCTTGACCAAACTTAGTCAAAATAATCCTTGACCACACCCTGACATGTCATGTGACCCACTGAGGTCACAGGGTCACAAAACGTGATTTCCATAAAACAATTTATTTACTCAGTCACGTTGCATTATTACATGGCTTTTAATATGTATTCGAAGTGTTGTGTCCGCGTCACTACAGTGACGGAATAATCTCTAGTTTTCATCGTTGCACTTTTATGCATTTATAGGTGGTGGTGCTTTACGCAATAAAAAGTATACATCGTCCCAAAAATAAATGATTATATTTCAAGTTCCCAAGTTATACGTTTAACGTGAATCTAAAATTATGATATAATCTGCAGTAATTTTTAAAAATTTAAAAATGGTGTCAAAACTGATCCATCAAAAACGAGAATTGAACATTTTACCCATGTTTCATTTCAATAGCGGTTTTCCTCGCATTTTGCCGGAGTACCCTTTAATAAAACATGGTGTTGTGCAAGTGATTTAGATGGGTCTGTCGGCATAAGTGTGAAGAATGACTGTCTATTTTCACAGTGTTCATTATCGTTAGTCTAACGAGTTAATGTGTCTATTTTCGTTTTAATAACAATTGAAAAGTGTTTTTCCAAACTTTTTTAGTCTAATAGCTAAATGTCATAATTGCAAAGATTGTAAAACTAAATTGATCAAAGACACATATAAGCACTTCAGTGCACGCACACACACATGATAAGATAATTATAATAGAAACATGCTTAATCCTTGGTGAGTTTTGGAAAAAAATGATTTATTCCATAATGTCCCTTCCACCGCAACCGTAGTCAGGATTAGGATCCAGGGGCCATATTCATAAAGCACACTTAGCCTAAGGGCAACTTTTGCACTTAATTCTTAAGAGTTCCCCTTATCTAAGGGAAACACTTAAGTGTATTAAATTCATAAATGACTTAAGTGCATGAATTAAGTGTTTCCCTTAGTTAAGGGGAACTCTTAAGAATTAAGTGCAAGAGTTGCCCTTAAGCTAAGTGTGCTTTATGAATACGGCCCCTGACCCTAGCCTGTAATATGAAAATGAGCGTCAGAACATTCCGGATAAAGATAATAGGTTTCTAATCTAGCACTAGTGAGTTTAGGGGAAAAAAACGTTTAATTCGTTACATATCTCATTAATAAGAAATTGAGTTTTCCTGAAAAACAAATTTTACTTCAAAGTTGATATAATTTTTACCAATGTGCGGGTTTTTTTTCTCCTTAGAGTCACAATGTGAATTTGTAGCAATTTTTAGCAATTATAACACAAAGATAATTGTTTACGTTAAACTTCAAAGAAAAAATTCTTCTTACATCAAATTGTTATTTTCTAAACCTAATTTGGCTAGTCGATTTGAATTATTGTATATTGAGTTTGGGGAAATTGTATAATATGATAAGATCTAACTGTCTTTAAAGTAGAGTCGACTTACTAGTATAATATATGGTCAATTCTAAAATCTAGAATTAAATTAACATGAACGGTGCAATAACCTGTTCGAAATCCTTGTATTGCTGTTGCTCACCTTTCATTTGTAAAAACTAAACAGCTTGCTCATTTGTTCAAACTAAATATATATGATATTACAAGAGCGAGATAGATGATGCGTGGGTGAGATGAGTGTGTAAGAGGATACAATAAAGCTTAATACTAATTCCCTCCAGCTGCTTCAAAATTGAGACAATCCTAAGGATTTGTATAAGCGCAACCATTTTGCGAGGAATTCCCCATCTAACACCATGTATGTGGTGGAAACTGATAAAACATAATCTACTTTAAATTCGAATCCCATCATGATCAATACAACCAAGTTTTATTTACTTTATTCAGATACGTTAATATAACAATCTTTCGCCTTACAAGCCATGGTTAACTATTTACAAGTTAAATATTCCAGACAGTATAATAATCTTATGTTATATTTTCGTACACGCATGTAAACGATCTAAAAGGAAACAGATGAGGTAAAATATCAAATAGAGAAAATGACAAAATGATATAAAAAAGCTTAGAATGATTCAGACTGAGACCTCAAAGCAAATGCTATAATAAATGTTTAGAACTAGTTCCATGAGTTTCGTGTGATAATGTAACAGAATAAATCAATACTGTCATTACGGCTATATTGTAACGAAATTTGAAACCGGTGTACATCATCTGCCTATGGTATCCTGTAGTCACAAATTGCTTCGATAAACGATTGCAATGATAAATATAAGATATTTATTTATAAAGTGTTAAAACATGTTTTGAAAAACAGCCGTAGAAAACCTTGATATTCAATATAAAGTACGACCTTGGAGCAACATGTCAATTTTCTAAATACTATTAGTGTTGTAATCGAATTCTATTACTCTTTACTTTTAACACAACATAACCCACTAAAGTTCTTATTACTTGCTCCCAGCAAATTTATTACACTTAGCCAAAGGTAAATCTAAAATAAAGACATTAATGAAAACGTTACAGCAAAGTTTCTAGTGGAAAACGATCTAGAAACTCAGTTCCTATCGCAGTTAAGGACAATAATAACCGTCATATCTACCTGATAGGTATTTTGTAACCGTAAATAATAGGAAGAATGTATAGCTACCTGCAGGTAACTATCTTTAAATTCATTATTTGCGGGCATTGTGATGAAAAGGATTCGGCATACAGAAGAAAAATAGTCCTAAACCTACAACATCTTTTAGACAAGGGTTAAGAATTTAAGAACTGTGATGTAAAGGTTGCCACTCAAAAGACAAATATATATATTTGTATACCAAAGCATCTGACATTCAGTATGTTGGTTATATACAAATAGCAGCATTTGCGTTATGAAATCTTTCTCTAGTAGACCTTGTTTAGGTAAGGGAGTTAAATAAGTTTAAGTTTAATAAAACCGAATATTACATGTTATATGTCTGATGATCAAGTAATCAGTAATGTTTCGCTTATTTCAAATTAGCTTACCTCCCTCAATATCCCAAAATTAGCTTGAGCACTAAACGTGCATTGGTTTACATTTGCGATTTTTTGAATACATAATAATTCCCAAGTAGGGAGGCTGGTAGCAAACTGTTTCTTGATCGTTCGTAAATCGCTAGCTGAATGTATTTTGAGACTCAATAGAATGGTGTTAAAAAAGATACAATTGTTGTAAGAATATACAAGTACACCTGTTAAAGAGCTCAGTTCTCCTTGATCCACGACCGACGCCATATCAACAACAGCTGTTTATACACAAAACAAGAATAAAGAAAAAAACATATATTTTCTTCAAACCTTCCATACATTCATTAAACAAGTGTAACTTTATACTTACAATAATAATATAAAGTGCATAGCTTGTTTCCTTCAACCCCTGGGCCACGAACTAATTGAATAACCTACTTCGTATTTGTTAAAATTATCTAATTTTGATACCACGTATTAATTAAACAAGCAATCTTTATAGGTGTCCTTATTGGCAAAAAAACGGTAAATTACTTACAGTTTGGATTTATCCAAACTGCCAGAAGAATACCTTACTATTACATATTTTTGCAAGTAGGCTACCGTAGAATTACAGATTCGCATAACAGATTCGTATGGTTGGTATGAGAATAATACAATAATTTTGACGATTCTTTTTAACCAAACACAATTAATGTCACACGTATATCATTCAAATATCAACCCTAACATCACTGATTCTAATATATTAAATACTAAATATTTTAAAAAATGATAGATTATGGGTAAAAACTCTCCATCTGCTCAGGAAAAAACGAGGGAATAACCATTGAGCTAATTTAGCAGCCTGGAGATCGTGAACTGACATCTAAAACATACACATTTGAATGCCGTTTTTTTCTGTTGTCTACATAAATATTGCATTTTTTGTCTTATTGGAACGCTCAATATGCAAGTAAATTATACAAATGCTAATATTAGTCAATTTATAGATAATGAAGATATTAAAAAATGCAATACAGAGTTCAAACGGGGGTATTTCAGTATCAGGTAATGTCCGTTTTTTCAGGAACATAACGCGAGTTAATTTTATTTTCATTCATACTCAACACCACATATCTATTAAATATTTTTTTCTAATTTCATTAAGAATTATAAGGCCTATAACTGTCACAAATTGAAAACAATCGAATTATCCGAACATCATGAAATTATGAGGTTTCGGCGAAAGGGGCGTTAACTCTTTTGAGTAGTTTGTTATAATAATAATAATAATACTTTTTTTATAGAGCGCAATAACATCAAATGAACTCAAGGCGCTTTACCTTTTATTATGAGCAACATTTCGCTACCAATATCACTGAAATCACTAATTAAGGAGCATGGTCCGATTGCCTCAACACTTTTCAAACCTTTTAAGATATTGGTAGCGAAATGTTGCTCATAATTTTTATAACACATGTGAAATTTCGCGGCTGAGTTATTTTCTGTTTTTGAGATATGTGTCTAATTATGGTAACCATAATTTACACAGTTACGTATAGGTCACTCTGAACCCTTTCCAGTCTGACCACTTTTTCCGCCCCAGGCTGAAAGTATTTTATCTATAAACTGACTTATAAAGTAAATTTATCTTTAGACCTATTCTAAATAATTCAATGAAACATCAGCATAATAGACCTGTGTGAACTGTATACATTGCCTGTGATAGTGTTTATACAAATTTGCCCAAAAAATCAGTACGGTTTGACCGATTCAACTTAAATTTGAAACTAGATTTTTCGAATGATCTTCTTTCATATGAAAACTAAATTTTGAAAAATCGGACAAAGCTCCTTTAAGTTTCATGTATAATTTATAGCCTCTATATCATATGTACGCCAGAAATTGTGATATTCTGACATGTGTAAAAAGGCAAAAACTTGCATTAAAACATGATGTTTCTCCGTCTTACTCGTGAAAAAAGAGCCAGGCTTTTTCGACCCACCTCACAGCCGGGGGGCGTGGATTCCGCCGCCCCCCCCCCCCCCCCCCCCCTCTACGATCTAGGAAACTGATTGACGAACCATCAAGTGTATATAGGGTACTGGTGGATAGCTATGACCCTCACGAGTCCATTGGTACCAAAAGAATTGAAAACGGACCTTGTATGACGTCACAGTGACGTCATGTCAAAAAACGCGAAAATTGCCAAAAATCGTCAAAATCGTGGTTTTTCGCAATATTTTTCAAGCAAAAGTTGCATTTTGTATCAATATGTGAGTCAAAGTATACTTTCACTTGTTCTTACTACAAATAAATCAAATAAATAAGATAAAACATAGTGGAAGTGTATCCTGAAAAAAAAAACACGATTTGTGTGTAATTTACATTGAAAATCAATTTTTGGTCAGTTTTTCGTTTGACTTAGCGTACCATTACCGAACGCCACGTCCTTTGCGATTTTCACAAAAATGGTCTTAAAATAAGCGCAAGGTTAAAACAAAAGTCAAGAAGTTTCAGCGCGAAAAAATAACAACCAGCGAAGGTATATTAAAAAATGTTGGGGAGGGCTGATTCCGTCCTCCCTCGGTTCTTTTAGGATAAAATACAGCATTGGGTTTGAAATTTCATTACCTCTTACTTAAATAAAGATAATTGTACGAGGTCGGCTTTTGTCCCTAGAAAATTCAATACAACTTTAACAGATACGGGGAGTTACGTTTAACTAATGAAGATTATAATATATACCATTGCATTCAAGATGAGCAGTTGTGTTTAATCAATTCGCGTACGTATCAGGTTTGTCGTCTCCGATATAGTGACTTAAAACAAGCAATCTATAGATGTAATTTGATATGAACTTTCACAACATATAGTCTAGCAAATTTTCTTTAACCTGACGAGTGGATTTTTAATTCAGTAGTTTTATATTGTTAGTAACAATTAAAATGAAATAGAGCCCACTGATGTGACCGAGTGAATCTTCCAAACTGTTTTTGAAACGTATGGAATAAGCATAATAAGCCCTACCCTTCCACAAATTACTTACACTTTCTATACAATGTTCTCGGTGAATATCCATATGGAATAAATGACACCTCATTGAACTTACCTCGGTTTCCAGAAACAAAGTTATTGTCCGTTGAAGGTTGTCAGGGAGTAGTCCATGAAGATAATATAAACAAGCAACATCATTTCTCGATGTTATAATTAACCGGGGCGTCGCTACGTATTTGAAAGTGGGGCGGCCAAGTTAATGTTGAATGTGCGCGGACAGGGGTGTCTGAGGGGAAATGTCAGAGGCGTTCCTAGACCTTTGTCATGAAGGGACCCTGCCATGACAGGGTTGAAATTTCAAAGCACAAATCACTGTCTCGATTTGTTGCATAGATTTTGCTACTTGATGCTTCGAGTTAACACTTGACTAGACTAGACTCGTATATTGAATAGTGGACCAAACAAATATGAAGGGGTGTCAAACTTGGACGTACCCTTCAGAAGTTAAAAATATTGGAACATCGGTTATTCACG
This sequence comes from Ophiothrix spiculata, assembly GCA_000969725.1. Classification (NCBI taxonomy): domain Eukaryota; kingdom Metazoa; phylum Echinodermata; class Ophiuroidea; order Amphilepidida; family Ophiotrichidae; genus Ophiothrix; species Ophiothrix spiculata. Next base: position 52,988 of record JXSR01S048813.1, read on the forward strand.
CGATTTTGTGCTACCTAATGCCTCTAGTTAGCATTTTCGCAATAAAATCTGGGCAAGGTACTCCCGACACTTCATTAAACAGTAGACAAAATATCTGGAGGGGGTGTCTGATAGATATTTCCTCTCAGAATTTAAAATGTCAACAAAAAATCTAGCATTGTTCACACAATTTGGTGCACAATTTTGCCCACATTTTAATAGCTAAACGTGCTCATAAAAAGCTAAAATGTCGATTGTACTCCTTCATTATTCCAACACATGTCACTGACATACTGAATGTGTCATAAAAAGGATGTTGAATCTAAAATCGGGTCTAAAATATGGATGACAATGCTAATTTAAAAGTTGCCGACAAAAAGCATGTCGACATTCTGTTTCTTTTCGTTTCACCCTCTTCTTTCCTTCATTTTTTCTTTCTTTTTCTTCTGTTTTCTTTCTTTTATCCCCCTTTCTTTTTTCTCTTTTTCTCCTGATTATTTTCTTTCTTTTCTCCTTGTAGAATTACTCTGGTACCGAACATGATGCAATTACCATTTTTGAACGTAAATTACGTCAAACGTAAAGAACGCGGTTTCATACTGAGAAGAAAAATACATATATACGACTCACATGTAGGGGAGGGATGAATGTTTGAAGACAGGAGAATCATTCATGAATATTTTAATGACCTATTCAGCGAAACAGCTCTCAGACTTTTAATACGAAGATATTTGGTTGTGGTTTTGTCTTAATAATAACATAATACTCATTTAAATGTTTTTCATTTGCCAAAGCGTAACTCTAGCATTATGCTTATCTTTAAATGGTACACAACAGCATAACCCCTTAACAAACATTTAAAGTTACACACACAGGGACATATTAAATTCCCTCCTTCTTGTCAAGATTAGGCTGCCTATTGTTTCAGAATATGTTCTACATGACCTCATTGCAGATTTCAACATTCTTTAACTCACAAGGTTAGTTCTGGACGTTGTGCAAGTGTTCTTCTCGATCTTCTTGTTTCACTGGCAATCTTCTTTTTCAGGTCAAGAAAAGTCTAGGGTGTTGGGATGTACTGTCGTTCAGATAACCCAAAAAAGTAATCGGGTGGGCTTAAATCATGAGAGTGAAAGGGCCAGAGTTTCTTTTTTT
>JXSR01S048813.1:81185-93777 GCA_000969725.1 Ophiothrix spiculata
TTTTATTCATACCAATATCATTACACAAATGTAACCAAATAATATATTTATTTGAAAAAAAAAACAAGAATTTGGTGAAATTATAACAATGATTTACTTTTTTCAACACCATTCACCAGAAATGATCTGGCTTGGTTTGATTTATAGTTTAATTATATGTCATAAACATCTAATCTAGTACCCCACCAACCCTGCCACACACACCACCAACCAACCCTGCCAATTCCACCCCTTACAACCCCCTCCCTCCCCTCCCAAAAAAAAAAGTGAGAAGAAGAAGAAGAAATACCGGTAATTAAAAAAAACCATATATATATATACATGTATATAGTAACTTTGACTTTAAAGACAGTGATGACTTCATAAGAGATGAAGATGCATCTTTAGGTCCTAATATGCTTCCATACAATTTTGGGGCAACTATGAAGCTATTCGAAGAAATGAGTCACACCTCACATTTCAAAACAGGACCTAAAGATTGGATGACACTCTGATTCTCTGGCCAAGTTGGGATCCAAGAAACCAGTTTTACAAACATATTGGTAAGTTTATTCCTCATTTTTATTAATTTATTTATATTACAAATATACATAATATAATGATTCTTTAGGCCTAAAGAAAGTATCTAGTATTGTAAGACTATATTTAAATATCACAAAGTCATAAGGTATAGTACATGTATTTAAATGGCATTTATATCATTGACCATTGTTTTAACTTGCTACAAGCAAGAGCTTCATGCATACCTAAGTCATGACTCATCTAAGATGTATTTTCCAGAAATCTAGGTCAAAATTGAGGACAAATTATTTTTCTCCAAACTACGGAAGCCCATTGGAGACCTCAAAACTCAATCATTTAAGTTCCTCTTTCATTGTTACATTTATTATTTATTTATTTATTTATTTATTTATTTATTTATTTATTTATTTATTTATTTATTTGTTTGTTTATTTTTGGTTATTTATTTATTTATCTTTTGAATGATAATCATGAAATATTAATAGAATGAGCCATCAGGGCAAGACAAACACTGCTTTATTAAATTATTATGGTTTTAAATGTAGTTTTCAAGTTTTTAATTATTCAGAAAATTGTGCGTACCTGGAAAACCTGCATTTAAAACAGTATTGCATAATGCCCCATGTAGTATTTGGATCCAGTTGCATCGCTAAAACGGAAGAAAGAGGAGACCTTGAATTTTGATCTATGTATTTTATGCCAATCATTAAAGAAACAGAAAGGAAATGTCCATTGTGAACATGCAAGATCAGGTGAGGATGGTGTACGTAGGATAAAAGAGGTAGCAAAGGAGCGTACAGAACTAAAGGATGATTCAGAGAATCTTGATATATTAGCAAAACTATCAGAAAGTGACTGGACAAGTGCACCAATAGTATATCATAAAACTTGTTACATCAAAAAGTAAACTTGAGCGGTTAAGAAAAAAGAATGAAAAGGATGAACAGCGTGTACCTCAAGAAATCTCCAAAACAAATCGTAGATCATCTATGAGGAAAGCACAGCAAGTTAACTGGAAACGTTGTTTTTTCTGCCAAAAAGGAAGTGAAAATGATAAAAACATTCGCCGTGTGATGGAAATGCCGTTGTCTGATCGTATCCTTGCAAACGCTGAACATGACATCTTGTGTGTAAGATTAGCAGGAGTTGGAGATCTCATATCCGCTGAGGGTATATATCATTTAAATTGCCTTGTGGAATTTGATAGAACAATTGCTACAAATAGAACGATTGATACAAAACATGAAGAAAAGAGAGATGAAGCAATGGACACTGTATGTAGGGAACTCGCTGCTGGTCTAAAGCGTGGAAATGTCTACAGTATTAAGGGTGTGTTTGATTATTACTCAGGGATTCTTAAATCAAAAGGTGTTGAAGTGCCACTTAGATACCAGTTAAGAAATGCTACATTTTATGAAGAAATTCAACGGCTGTTGGGGAAAAGAGCCTCATTTGTTAGATCGTTTGATCAAAATAGGCCAACATTGGTATACCCTGGTGATGAGTCGGATTATGTTATTGCAAAGGGTCTAACACTGATTTCACACAGTGAGGATTGTGAAGAAGAGACAACCTCAGAGTCAGATGCTGATGAATATAAGTCAAAGCCTTTAACACCTCAACAGTCAATATTACCTGAGATGATTCACACTGCCTTAAAATTACGCATGGATGCAAATGCTACTCCAGGTCACTGTGATGGCTGGGGAGGCATTGATGAAGACCATGTCCGTATGGTGGTTCCAGAAAGCCTTTATCTGTTTATCCGTGTTTTTCTTGGTGGAATAGACTGCGCTTTTGATGAGGAAGAGAATGAGAACATGAAAACCACTGTTTATAGTTTAGCTCAAGATGTAATTTATGCAATATCCAGGGGACGCAAGCTTACACCAAAACATATTGCCTTAGGAATGACACTTCACCAAGCGACCAGGTCAGAAAAATTGGTAGACCTCTTTCACGCTGCTGGGCATACAATAGACTATACAAAAATACGGCGCATTGATACATCAATGGCTCTTGAAGTAATGGATAGGTTTGAAAGAAATGGCAATGTCTTCATTCCAGATGGGATAACAACTTATACACCTGGGCATATGATATTATCTTCATGTGACAACATCGATGTTCTTGAAGAAACTCTAGATGGCAAAAATACTTTCCACTGTACCCAAATGATCTTATGGCAACGTGGACCTTGCGCATCAGACGATCAAAGTGAGCACAAGATTGGTAGAGATGCAGCTCTAAAGCCTGATGTTCTTAAGAAATTACACAAAATTAACTTTTCCAAACTCCCTGTTGGAACAAAGCCGCCTCCCTTATTTGAAGATGGCGATGTAGATCCTAATAGATGGTTCCAAAATGGTGAGAGCCAACAAGCCAGTCTACAGTCTCAAAAACCTAGCCTGAGCAATTTCTCGTCATCATGAGACTGAGAAAAATGAAGTGCCATCTTGGTCCGCGTTCAATGAATCTGTGTGCATTAAGAACCCGGCTACTACAACTTTGGGATTTATGCCAATTCTTCAAGCCCCAGCTGATAATTTTGACACCATGCACCAATGTTTGATCACTAATAATATATAGCCATTTAATGCTGAAGGCACATTATTGGTGGCGCTATTTCTATAAATCAAGTTTTCAGGTTTTAAAAATGTATGACCCTTAGTTTTAACATTTGCCACATGGATAAGGTAAATGAGACCAAAAACAAATTTTATTCATGTTAAATTCACACAACAAATAGTTAATTTATGTAATATGCATATAATCAATTTCAAAAAATGAATAGCGCCACCAATAATGACATTTCAAAATATGGGTTAAAAATTATGTTTTTTGATCTAAAATGAGCATTATTTGAGATAAAATGTGAAATTAAATTATGGAAACAAATATTACTGTTCAACACTTATTTAAACACTCTTAAGGGCCTGCATTTATTGTAACAGTGCATTTTTGTCGAAAAATTAATAAATGAACCCTTCAAACAGTGGTGCATGACAACAGTACTGAACAAATTTCAAGCCATTGCAGGCCATCTAGGACAGAAGTACACTGTTGTGTTCGTTGATCAACCACTCTATAGCAGAGCGAAGGAAATTCAATGGGCAAATCCAGAAACATACAATAATGTCATTGTAATGATGCATGGGAGGGCTCCATATTATCTTTAACTGGCTGAAAACTATTGGTAAACACATGGAGTACACAGGGCTAGATGATGTGTGGGTGGAGGCTGGAATATTGGCTGAAATTACTTCAGAAGCTGTAATACAAGGCAAGCAGTACCACCGAGCAGTAAGGAGCCACACTTTAGCTTATGAAGCTCTGTTCCACGTTTATTGGGACAAATTTCAAGACTGGCTAAGAACAAATAACTTGTATACTAAGATTTTGGATGACAGGGTTGCAAAGGTAGTAGAGGCCTTTTCCTATGCAATGGCCCTGCTGGATACAGCAATGAGAAATTTGATGCTGTGCAAGAGCTGATTGTCAATAGCCCTCAAGTGAAACACCAGGTGAAGCAGTTTGACCAGCAGTTTGCGACAGATTCAAACTTTGCATTCTGGAGAAACTACATGGAAATGGTAGAAATCCTACTTAACTTTACGCGAGCCATGAGAAGGAAATTGGAAGCTCCATTTAGAGGCATTTGCATCAATGCTGCCCTGGATGGTGATATACGATCATCGGAACTATGGAAAGTGGGGTGCTGTTTATCTGGCTGAGATGCACAGCCCCAGAAGTATTTCAAGAGTTCCAAGAAGGAAATTTTGTAGTGAAAATGCGGAACAGCAGGTTCAACCAAGTTCCAGTAGACCAAGGAACTGACTGGATTAATAGGCTTTGCAGCGGGGAAGCGGGCTAGTGTAGCGGTATTTCCCTCGCTTTGCACCAATGAGGTCCCGGGTTCGAGTCCCGCGCCCGGCGCCTTATGTGCATTTGGTTTTCAGTCCATGCTCGCTTCCGCAGGTTTTTCCCCGGGTCCTCCGGTTTTCCTCCTGTACTAAAACTGAATATTAAGAAAGATCTAGGACCCCAATGGAAATAAGCTTCATAAGAGGCTTTCTTGGGAATCCTAAAGAATTCTTTCTTTTTCTTTCTTTTGCAAGGTGTCCAATGGAATAATTGGAATTACACGGAATGATCAGGCAAGAGATAGATTTTGCACTACATGGTCAGCGCGTTCGTATGTCAGCAAATGCACACAGCAAAAAAATAATTGCTCAACGTAGAGCAAAATTTTAATCCATACGGTAGTAAAAAGGGAACTATAGTCGTTTTCCGAGTAATTTTTAATCAATATTGCAAGATTAAAGGATTACTCTTTTATTGATTAAATTGTTTAATCCTTTAAAAGAGGAAACATTTTAATCTTAAAGGTAGATTAAAAATTACTCTATTAGTAGACTAGTTCCCTTTTTACTCCCGCGTTGATTAAAATTTTAACCTTAATCGATTATTGATGGAATAAAAGGCATGGGGATGGAGGTATTGCTAAATCTATGGGGACTACCCGAACTTATTATTCAGAGGTAAATGTGATTATTAACTTTAGTATTAAAGTGCTGAATCATCAAATTTTATTGTCATATCAAGACTGATTTATTATTTACACTGCTTAAATTTGGCATCTCCCATTTTCAACTTCAATCTCTGCAGCCTATTATGTAGTCATATCATATCAATCATATCAACTTTATTTCCATATATAACATGTACATGTAGTTACAGAGCTTTGGTTACCGTTTACAGAGAATAACCGGGACAATAATAAGTCTTAACATTATAAATACCGTCGCTCAGAAAATGCTAAAAAAGATCATGGCCATATATTTTAACGTACAGATCAACGACACAAAGAGGCCCGCAATTACAAAGCCACGAAGATAAACAGCGCTTTACAATACACATAGCTGCGTCGATCGTGCACTGTGTGTGTATCGAAGCAGTGATTAAGCTTAAGCATGCTAAGTATATTCGCTGGACTCGCCGACAATGATAATTTGATAGTTCAGCATTTACTGCAATTGATAATCACATTTATCTTTGACTATAGACATGAATTCAGGTATTCCCATGCGTATAATAATCCATGCATCTCTGCATGTTCTTGGAAGGGCTCCATTTTGCGTTGTGGTCACGTCGTTCTGCCCGGTAAATTTTAGTGTGTGAACCAGAAAATTTGCTCCGAATAGCGAGTAAAAATACCAAACGATTAAAAAAATCGCGTTCTTCCTCTTTTTTGCGCTTACTCTGGCGGCGATTAACAAGAAAACACGTTCTTTGCTCTTCAAAGATTAAAAATATTAGTCTTTTTTTAATCGAGATGAGTTAATCGCAAACTTTTAGTCTTTTTTTTTTTTTTTTGCTGTGCACCAGAGTATTATATCACTTAAAAGATAGCAGTGATAGTGACAACATTTCCACTAGAAAGGAGTTGTTGCCTTCTCGTATCCTGACAGATGTAGAATCAGTAAAGAGCCTAGTCGAACAGTTTCTACGTTTCAAAATGTTCAATGTACAATCAGTAGACGATGCGACCAGTGTAGCCAACTTGACATCGCTCACAACCAAAGATGTTGCCTCAGACGATATAGAGAATGACCTCTTGACAGCATATGAGCGTGGAAAAGATGCCCTACTCAAAGATGTCAATGACAAATTGGTCAACAAGTCCACAGATTTCTACGATTCAACCAAGCGCCATAATTACAAAACAATGGCTTCCCTTTACAAAGTGTCATGTGCAACTAAAGCAAACAAAACAACAGCCATCAAAGCAGATAGAAAGCTTATTCAAAAACTGTTTAATGCATCCAGAGCTGGTCGTGACGTGGACATGAAGGAGATTCTTACTCATGAACTTTCAAAATATCCCCCTTCCTTGGCCAAATCCAATGGTCAAATGAACTCAACAGCTAAGTCAAATATTCTATCTATTTTGGCATCCGACATTGACACTCCTCCAGAAATTCCACCTTCCGAGCAAAGAGTGCCAACTTGTGTTTTAATTGATGGGCATGCTTTAATCCAGGCTTTGGGAAAGCCAAACAACTGTAAATCATTCAATGATTATGCTGAAGTATTTGTCAAACGTGTGTGCAAGCATTTTACAGATGATGTTTCCAGGGTAGATGTTGCATTCGACCGATATATAGGAAACAACTCTATCAAATCTACAACCAGGGCAAAAAGAACCAGTAAGAAGAAACCTATCCGAAAGATGATTGGTGTTGGCGACACACCGCTACCACAAGTATGGTCAAATTTCACAAGCCTTGATGAGAACAACGCTGATCTAGCCAGATTTTTGAGTGAAAAACTTCTTGATCACGGTTCTTCTCTCCCTTCAAACTGCGAATTAGTCACAAGTGGTGGATTCTTGAATGAAACTCTGGGTAAATCGTCTGCTAAGAAAGAACCTATTCCGCAACTTGCCTGCAACCACGAAGAGGTGGACACGCGACTCATCGTATATGCTCATGATGCAGTTCAACGAACAAAGTGTCGACGACTGATTGTCATCTGCAGAGACACCAACGTCCTTCTTCTCCTCATCTATAACTTTGGTCAACTGCCATTAGAAGTATGGTTGGTTAGTGGCACATCACGTAGTAGAAAGTGTTATCCTATTCACACAATAACCCGAAAGTTACCGCAAGAGTTGATTTCCAATATCATCGGGTATCATGCACTAACCGGGTGCGATACCGTGTCGTCTTTCACAGGCTATGGTAAAAAAAACTTGCTGGAAAATTTTCTGTGAGCACCCAGCATTGCTAAATGAAGTTGGGAGAGATGGTTGTCTAGATGATATTCAGGAATTTGTTTGTAGACTTTACAAAGCTGAACATGTTGATAACAGAGTCAACAAAGCTAGAGCATGCATGTTTGATAAGGGGAAAGTTGCACTAGAGATGCTGCCTCCAACGGAAGATGCTTTGGAGTTACATCTGTCACGTGCCAATTACCAAGCAAAGATATGGCTACAAGCTCATGTGCAAAATATGGACATTGATTCTACAACAAGAGTTATGGGATGGCAAGGAACACCAGATGGCCTTACTATTGTATGGAATAGACTTCCAAGTGTACCCACCAAATGTGTGGAATTGATAACATGTGGATGTGCATCTAAATGCAAAACTGCAGCTTTTAAATGCTTCCAGAATATTCAGCGATGTATGAGTGCCTGTGGTTGTGGTGCAGATCAATTTTTAAATCCAGAATATCGAAATGGGATGAGTTTTTATTATCGGACTTTAGAATTACATCTGTTTGGACCACAATCGAGCTGTGAAGTGTTTTCATATCTATTTGGACCATATACCATTGACATCAGGAACTTGAATAGGAATCGAACTGTGAAGTGTTTTTATGTTATCGGACTATTCAGTTGTGTCTATATGTGGACTAGCTTAATGTGGACCATACCGTTGGGATCATGACTTTTGAATACACGTAGGAATGTAACCTGTGATGTGTTTTTGATATTGGACTTAGAATTGCATCTTTTTGGACCACAACTTCCAAGATCATGTAAGTTGGCATTACTTTTTATACTTTTATACTAAAAATGTAATTGTTTTCTTTATATTTTGATGACTTGTTTTGTTGACTATGACAACATTCTATGATTCAAATCAATTGAAACTTGGTCATTTTCTGGTATCATGAAAACCTGGATATCTGATGTGATTTTTAAAAAAACCTGGAACAACATTTATTTCACACATATGGATTTCTGTAAAAATTTACGATTTTGTTTATGTTGTTAGTATCCTGGTATGCCCCCTTAAGACTAAAAAATGCCATGTTGTCCCCAAGGAAGGCAATATCATATGCTACAAGGTTAATTAAAACATCTGAATTATGGTTGGATGCTTAAATTGACAGATAAAGTAACATATTTTTACCACTTGGTCAACGGAACGCCATATTGAGAAAAATGCTCTTTTATGATAAAAAAAACATTTTTTATTATAAAAGAGCAAAAACAACTTCTTTTTGCCCTGGTTGTAGATTTGATAGAGTTGTTTCCTATAATAGCAAAAATGTTATTATTCTCTTTGTTTTATTTCTCACAATTTTGTTAATTCTGACCAAAATGAACTCAAAATTAGTTCAAACTAATTATTTTCTGATTGTGCATTAATTTTAGATGTCAAATCCAATGAAATTAAAAAAATCCAATTTTGGGCCATTTTGGCCCAAAACGGGCCAAAAATCGATCTCAATTTTTGGCATCCCCCTTGAGGTGAAACCTTATCATATAAGTATTTGATCCAGCATGGGTGCCAAGATGTAACAAAAATGCACACTTATCATGGGTATGGCTGGCTGTCTGTAACTACCTTGATATCCATTCTTGGAACATTACATCAGTTAGAAATAAAACAGACTTTTTGTGTGATTATGTGATTGAGAAAGATGTTGATATTTTGTTTTTAATCGAAACATGGCTTTTCCAGTATTCAATCCTGGATGACCTCAACAAATTAAAATTAAATATGGATAAATCAGAATTTATGATTATTGGATCATCTCATAATTTACGCTTGCAATAAAATGTCACCCTCAATAAAAGCAATAATATCATAAGAGCTGTAAATTCTGTCCGCAATCTTGGTGTTATCCTAGATGCTGATGGATCAATGTCCAGTTAAGTAGGAGGACTATGTCGTACACTTAATTACTAGTTAAGAAATATTGCACGTATTAGGAAATACCTTGACGAGGAGTCATGCCATCATATTGTCAGGTCACTTGTAACATCCCGTCTTGATTATGGCAACTCGTTATTTGCGGGTATGACCCTGGCACATGCTAACAAACTGCAGCGAATTCAGAACAAAGCTGCACGCCTAATATGCGGTGCCAAGCGACGTGAGCATATTTCCCCGTATTTAGCAAGGCTGCATTGGTTACCATTTCAGCAACGTGTCAATTTTAAATTGCTCGTCTATATTTATCAATTTTTAAATGGTTCCTCACCTCAGTATTTAACATCACAAATTTCTCTATAGTTCTGAAAATATCTCCCGCCATTACCTTCGTTCATCGAAAGATGCTACAAAGCTGCATATTCCCAAAACTTTCTATAGGTGATGGGGCAATTTCTGTAATAGGCCCAAGATTATGGAATACGCTTCCAATTTCTATTAGAGAAGATACATCCCTTGCATTGTTTAAAAAGAAATTGAAAACCTCATGGTATTCATCGCCCTGAGGGCAGGCTGCCGGTATTTCGTCTGCGGTCAATCTATATTTTGTAAAAGTTTTTCTTTCACAATTCTCAACTTTAACCAAATGGTAGCTCTTAGGGTATCCATCATGAGGGTTGACTGCCGGTTTTCCACCTGCGGTCATATATCTTTTGTATTGTAATTGTATTATTTATTGTATTTGTTTGAATTATTTGATAATATTTCATATACACATCTATATCACTGTCAGCTCTCGTGGCATCCATCGCCCTGAGGGCAGGCTGCCGGTATTTCGCCTGTAGTCAACCTAGGTCTTTTCTTTTTTTTTTTCACAATTTCAACTTTAATCATATGTAAGCTCTTGGGGTAACCATTGCCGGTTCCCACCTGCGGTCGGTTTTTTTAATTATTGTATCTGTGTTGTATTATCTACTATTGTAGTATTAAGATTGCTCTGTTAATGCGCTTGGACCTTACTTAAGAATAAGCGCACTATAAAAAAAATATGTATATATGTATGTATGTAACATGATATTAAGGGGGGCCCTAATTGAGCCTAGGGCACTATAAGGAGACTAATTTTTATTTGAAAATGTAAAACACATGCCTCAAACAAGATTCCAGCCATACAAACCAAGTTAAAGGTTTTGAAATTTTTAAAATTTCTTAAAACTTGCATTTTTGCATTGATTTCATCATATTTTAACATTATATCAACATAAAAACAAGTTTGATGGTCATAATTTGAATTTGTGAAATGTACGTATTTGGCTCAAAAGTCAATGTTTTGCAATTCTTTGAAAATCTAAAACACATGCCTCAAACAAGATTCTAGCCATAAAAACCGAGTTTAAAAGTGATATAATGCTCCAAAACTCAATTTGTACTTTTTGGGCCGAGGTGGCCAAATCTGCCACAATGCTTAAGTATAGGGGGAAACCCGAAAAAATTCTTCTAAGTTTTTGAAATTTTGAAAATTTCTTAAAACTTGCATTATTGCTTTGATTTCATCATTTAGCATTAGACAGTTATGTAACAGGATATTCCTTATGATTATAGAAATAGATCATTTACATGCATATGATATGCAATATAAAGTGTCTGCTCTTGTTGTTGTTTTGTTTTTCTGGTTTTTGTAAGAAACCAAAATGTAGAGTAATTTCTGATCAACAAATCTTTCAGTGGTGTATCTATAAGGTGAGAAAAAAATGGCTTAAAAATTTTTTCTGCATGGTAGACACAAATAAGCAGGTCTGTATCCATTTTTCTGCAACTTTCCAAACAACAACAAAAACACGAAAAAAATGTACACATGGAAAAGCACATGCACAGGCACAAATACTATTTCAACGCATTTACCAAAACAAAATACCTGTTTCCTTCTTTTATTTCATTTTTGGACCCTTATCTTTTTCCCTTGAAATCCCAATTTCTCTCCAAATTCAAGGGATTGCAAATCGCAAACTTCCTCTAACCTTACATTTAATTGTGTTTTGAATTAGTATCCATTCTGGAAAAGAAATGAAAAAGTGTATCAATTCAATTTTAAGGCCCATTGGACAATTTCAGCAGCATCCCCCATACTTTCCCCCAAGCATTTTAAGATTTCTGTATCATTTGTCGTATTGGCGGTAATAATGACAGCATGCAAAGTGTCATTGTTAAATTCAAACCCTGTATATCTTTACAAAAAGCCATTTAGCTCTTTCTTGATATACGGTATATCATAAAAGAATACGTTTATAAAATAGCCTCATACCCAAGAACAAAAAACAAAATAAAATAAAAAAGTTTTGATCCTAAAACGGAATCTTACATATGAAGTGAAAATCATCCACAAATAAAATTTCAAAATTTGGTCCAATCTCCTTTAATGTCGGGACCCTGGTAGTATTTAGGACTTGGTGGTTTTAAGTCTTTAAATTGGGTAATGAGGAAAATATATAGGAACATATTTAGACTATGGTACAATTGTTCGCACGGTATTCATACGAACAGTTACGAATTTGCATATAGAGCAAACTGACATTTTCAAAACCATTTTTACGGAATTCTTATGATCTACGGAGGCAGTTTTGTAAAAAAAATCAGTTAATTTTTAAAGTTGTTAAAAACTGGTCGAATCATCCAGTAAGCACTGTTCGTAACCGTTCGTACCAAGTATTGTGACCAAAATCTAATTAGATGTCATAAATGTATTAATACTGGTAGTTGTAAAATCTAAAGCTTCAACCTGATACTATTCAGCTGCATTCAATCGGGTGCTTTAAATAATACCACTACCAGTAGCCTTACAGTGCAAAACCGCAACGCAACCGCACCGCAAACGGATAAAAGGAATCGGACCTTAACTTTTCAAAGGTAATGACCCTAAACGTTATTAATTGAGAGTTGATATGCATATTTCCGCGTTTACCGGTCTGAAAGTAATCGTAGTCCCCCCTGAAATGGTAGTCCGCCTTCAGTAGACCATAACGGAATAAAGCGTGAAACTAATGTTGCGTGAGAGTAGTTAACCTATATACTCTACTGTACAACTCGGACAATTAGAACGGGGACTTTCATTCCCGCCCACGCAACATTAGCTTCACGCTTTATTCCATTATGGTCTATGCAAGATGGACTACTATTTCAGGGGGACTATGATTACTTTCACACTGGTGTAATGAGTCTGAGTGTCTCCCATAACCAGGATTCCGGGTCAAATTGAACTACGGTACACGGAATAAGCTGCAATCAATGATTTATTGATCGCAAATGTACAAGTACGTCCTACACAATTGCATAGTAGTTAGGACACTCAATCGTCACACGGACGCTATATTTCATTACAGCGGTACTCAACCAAATAATTT
>JXSR01S048824.1:76374-96091 GCA_000969725.1 Ophiothrix spiculata
GTGAGTCAAATAGCTAAATCCCCTGAGCTTCCTAAGACAGGGACCCTGGACCCCACCCTTTGTTTGCTCTGCTCGCATGGTCAATACAATTCTGTTAGTGCCCCCCCCCCCCCACACTTTCGGAAACCTGGCTACGCCACTGCATTATAAAATCGTCTATATGCATTATGCATTGCTCAATGTCCATTGATATGCAGTCTTACATGCGCAGTGTTTAATAAATAGGGCACATGAAAGACTGTCGATGGATGTTGTGCGATGGGTACTGAAGGGGGGGGGGGGTTCAAAGAAAATATTTGTACAGGGATGCTCAAAATAGACTTTAGAATTTTGACTATCTCTATACCTCGAAAAGCATGATTTTGTGGCCCATCTCTGTACAATTTTTCTTGAAAAACATTTGCAACATTTTCCAAAATACACCAAATTTTGCAAATTGGGAGCATTGGGTCTGTGACGAAAACCCAACCATCAACATACCAAAAATTACGAAAACTGGACCCCAAAAACTTGAGCACCCTATACCAAAATGAGGCTTTCAGAATATCCCACAATGCATAATTCTGATACACTTAGATATAATAGGCAATAATGTTTTTCTGGACAAGGGGCTTTAGGAATTTGAGAATTCCATTGAATAGTACTCATTCATATCTTTCCAGGGATGTGTTTCTTTTCACAAAAGCCTATTGTTTACCCACATTGCTGACACCTCAAAAACGTCAGAAACCTGTACAGAAGTATAGGAGTTGAATTGGATTTGCAGGTATATTGTACAATGTTGCATTGCATCGTGGGATATTGTGAAAACCTCCTCTGCCCTATACCATTTGTCAGTAAAAAAAAACAGGGATGGGTATCGAAAACTTTGAATAAACCTTAAGGCATACTTACGTGCTAATGCGTCTTCAATGAGAGTAACATTGGCAAAGTGAGCTGTATTAGGTATACCAAGGCATCGCATTCCATGAGCATGACGCCATTCCTGTATCAAAATACAAGATAAAAATAGAGAATTTAAAAATTAAAGACCTGAAAATGTGACATAATTATGTATCCTGCAACTTTCAAATAGACTTAAAGCTATTGTAAACAACAATATTTTCGTGCTCAGTAATTTTCGCGCATGGCCAATTTTGGACCATTTCGCGCATTTTTATTTTCGCGCATGTGATCATTTTGCTAGTATGGAATTTCTTATGCAACAAGTACAAATCAATTTTCGTGGTGCTTTTATTTTCGCGCTTTTTTCATTTTGCGCGAAAAGCGTGAAAATAAATGTAGCGCGAAAAATACCACTTATACAGTTTTGAATTTACCAGGCCATCGCACATTACAAGAATGTCATTTGTTTCAAAATACAAGATGCATGCAAAATTCTGAAACAGAGAAATATTTATTTAGGGGCGGCTTCAAAAATCAACCGGCGGTTGTCTGCTGGTTCTGGGCGGTTGGCTATTGTTTATTCCGGAATCGCTCAGAACCGGTAGGCAACCGCCGGTTGAGTTTTGAAGGGACCCCTTATCAAGTTTTTTCAATATCATAAAATAACATAGACACAGACATCAAAACATTATCACACATAATAAAAAACAAAACAAACTGATATTGAGGAGATAACTAAAGTCCACCAAAGGCTTGAAAGGGTTATCCCCCAAAAATGCTAAGTAGGGCCTACATTTCACATCAAAAAATACAAGCACAAAACTATAAAATAAAGCAACATAAATGACCAAAGCCAAACAAAACTTAGTTATAAATAGCAATCAAGTAAAGTGTTTTTTCTTAACCAATCTAAAATGTTTAACAGTTTCTAACTCTTTCAATTTCTTGTTAAGGGAATTCCAAAGAATGGGTCCATTCAGAATTACTTTTCCTGTAAAAATTGTAAAAGGAAAAAAAAAGTTTATTCTGAAAATTTGAACATTAGGATCAGTTTCTTTTGTAAAGTAAAAAAAATTAGCAACATTTTACCAACTCAAGATTGAAATAACCTTTAGAATACTTAAGGTTCTGCATACGTTTTGTTATCACGGATCTCACAAGCATATGTACTGTTACGTCCACGTAACTTATACTTACATTGACATATGTAAACTTACCGCAAAATGTCTCTGGAATGCCTTAGGTCCTCTATACGTTTGGTTACCACAAATCTCGCAAGCATATGTAATGTTGAGCCCATGCAACTTATATAACCAATATGGAATAGGCTGAAAAAAAGACATGAAAAAATAGTGGTATTTGATAATAAAATCACATAATAAAGAAAAACACTTGGCATAAAAAATTGTCATATCAGCTACAAAAGGAAGCAAGACAAAATCTAAGGCCCCTTTGCACAAAAGAGGTTTTATATTTAGACCAGGTTTAAATTAAAGTCAGACCAAGTCTAAGTCAAAATTACCACTGTCATAAAATCTCTTGTCTAGTATTTTTGAACTGCAAAAGCTTTCAATATGTAAGATTTGACTACAAATCTCCAATGAAACACACAATCTGACATATTGGTTGAGGAAAATATATTAAGCTGTGATGCAAAATTTCACTTACACCATGTCTAACTTTAAACCTGGTCTAACTCTTAAACCTCTTTTGTAAGATGAGCTCACTAAGTGGAAAAAATATATATGGTAGCCGTGTTAATATTTTGCTAGGTCGCCACGAACATAGTATATGCTCAAAATTTAAATTTCTCCAACTCGCTACAAAATTTCTCTAGACACTAAAAATTCGCTCACAAATTTCACAAAAACATCCAATTAGGGGGGGTCTTCAACCAGTCCACATGTGTACCACAGACCATGATTAAAAAGATATTTTACCAAAAAACATAGTCCCCGCCATTTTTGAAGCTTTTACTTTAGAGAGTGCAATACAGTACACCCTCCCGCATTTCCCTGTACACGCAAAAAGCATTTATTTAGTGATGTGTGTCAAAAAGGATGATTTGGACCCTGACCTTGTCATCCCAGCCAAGAGGTAGATTCTTTGGATTATAGATGACCTCGTCAGCATCGTCATCACTGTCGCTAAACAAAAATCCATGACAAGGGTTGCATTAACAAACAATGGGGCCCTGCACTGCGGGTTTTTGTTTGGCCTATTCAAATAAATCCCTCAACCCTGACCTTGCCATCCCAGCCAAGATGTAGGTACGTAAACAAAAATTCATGGTAAGGGTTGCATTAACAAACAATGGGGCCCTGCACTATGGATTTTTGTTTGGCCAATAGAAGTAAACCCCTCAATCCTGACCTTGCCATTACTGCCAAGAGTTAGATTCTTTGGATTATAGATGACCTCGACCGCATCGTCATCACTGTCCCTAAACAAAAATCCATGGTAAGGGTAGCATTTACAAACAATGGGGCCCTGCACTATGGATTTTTGTTTGGCCTATAGAAGTAAACCCCTCAACCCTTACCTTGCCATCCCAGCCAAGAGGTAGATTCTTTGGATTATAGATGACCTCGACCGCATCGTCATCACTGTCGCTAAACAAAAATCCATGGTAAGGGTAGCATTTACAAACAATGGGGCCCTGCACTATGGATTTTTGTTTGGCCTATAGAAGTAAACCCCTGACCTTGCCATCCCAGCCAAGAGGGAGATTCTTTGGATTATAGATGACCTTGACCGCATCGTCATCACTGTCGCTAAACTAAAATCCATGGTAAGGGTTGCATTAACAAACAATGGAGCCCTGCACTATGGATTTTTGTTTGGCCTATAGAAGTAAACCCCTCAACCCTCACCTTGCCATCCCAGCCAAGAGGTAGATTCTTTGGATTATAGATGACCTCATCAGCATCGTCATCACTGTCGCTATCGCTAAAGTGCTCCTCCTCATCGTCTTCACGCTCCGCATCTGTACGGGCCTGTTTGCGCTGGATATTCTCACGGGTCGCTAGACGTTGCTCCTGTAGCAAAAACATAACAAATTGGATGCATGGAGTAGTCAGTAGTTTGAATCACATTTACAGGATTGTAATTAGTGTACAGAAAACATGTAAACTGAAAAGCAAACACAAAATCATAATTAGGAGGTTATTTATTCATTGTGAAATCGCTAGGTTTTGCAATTCTTGTGCTATTTTGGTCTCGGGTTACCCTATCCCATAGATTAAAGAAAGTACAGATAGGAAACAGGACTATTTGCACCCTTAAAATTTGGCTAATTTAGGGGATTGTGCCCGAGGCCGCCATGCCTGCATTGACGCTGTGTGAGTGCGTAGTAACCCAGCTATGCGCTACTACTTGACTACAACACAATACGCATCTCACGTTTTTCCACCAATATACCAAATTGGGCATAAGTAAGGAACAGCGCATGACTGGTTCCATGGCAACATACTCAATAAAATTACCATTATGTTGATGGAGTATGCCCTAGCCACTCATTCGATTCAACTATTGATCATTTCAATTACCATTAAAGGGGTATTTGACAAGTTCAGCATCATCCCAACAAAAAACATTTTTCCAGAAATGTCAAGATTTTAACATTCATTTGAAGTGCTAGCGATAATAATGGAAGCATGCAAAGTTTCATTGTCAAATTCAACCCCTATATATCAAAATATGTAGATTTCTTGTCTTATTACTTATCGTGGACAACAAAAGATACTGCCCCCTAGAGTAGAAATCTTAAAATTTCAATGGAAAACTGAGATTTCTTTACCTGCAATCTATGAAGTAATAGCAATACAAATGAAACTTAACCTTTTTCATGATTTATTGCTTCATTTACACACCTTTAGGAAAATAGCCTCATACCCAAGACCAACATTCAAAACAAAATAATCCCTTACACTTACAAAGGTTTTGATCAGAATTTTCTCAATATTTAGTGCCTGACAGTTATTACCAAACTATTGATACTATTTGTCAGGATAGCGGTTTTGTCATAAAGTATTACTTCTACAATATAGATTACAGATTCATCAATTTGCAAAGGAACTGCTAATAAAGTAAATTATAAAATTTTGACACTTCAAATGATGAAATAATCTCAAAATATTTGGAGAAAAAGTTTGGGATAATGTTGAACTTGTCCAATCACTTTAATCGATAAACTTACCCCAAGGAGTTCAGCAAAGAAATACACTTGAGCCTCTAAGAAACCAATATCCTTTTGTCTCTCTGAATTATCTCTGCAAAGAAAGAAGGAAATAGAAACTTGATAATTGAATATAGGACAGCAAGGCTGACCCAAGTCCACACTGCCTTACCCACACAAAAGGAAGTGACGATCAATGCCAAGTATTGATTTTTGAATGGCAATCAATCTATACTACACAACATCAAGGCCGAGACAAAAAAAATAACCTATGTGCTTGAAATAAGAGAAAAGCCAACGTGCACATTCGATGCATGCAAAGCTGTCCCTACGATGATCAAGACACATTTTCAACGCTCGGTTTATGTCTTCTTTTTTTTTTCGATTTTGTTCATAATGTACCAATTTTTGTTTTGTTTCACTGCATGATACATGTACACCGAATATGTATACAGTTTTCGTTGTTAACCTTACACTTGTTACTGGTAACTCAAGCCTGTAAATCAAACTGTGTGATTATCATTATGTCGGATGTTTGTCTCTCAACGTATTGATACTCAAAAAGCCTATCGATAACAGCACTACCAATTATATAGTCATCATTAGGACAATATACTTTCTTTGGCCTCAGTAGGGATAATTGACTTGGGTCAGTTTAGAATTCCTATATTCAATTGTTCAATTGTAAATGTCACAAGATGTAGCAACAAAAGTTTTGAAAGTAAACTAGTAAACCAAGTAATGTTGGGAATCAGAGGTTCCATTAAATAAAGAGTTGAGAAGAAAACAAGTGTTGATGAAAAGTCCATTGTGAGTGAACATAATGGATAAATCATAAACTAAGCATGCATAAACTTTCTAAAAACATGACAAAACAAAACATTAGCACCTCATTTGCACTGGACAAAACGTAATTTAAGTTGGGTTTTGAATTTGATTGAAATCAGTGGGCATTTACATAGGCCAAACCTCATCAGGGTACACTCAGCCTGAAGTTCAGTTTGAATTCAGCTGATCCGACTTACTTTTTGCCTCCCTTTCCAGATTTACTCTTAGCAAACAAAGTTGGATCCAGATTGTCTAATGGCACTCCCTTGGTACTGAATAACCTCTGTGCTCGTTCTTCTAGTGTGCCACCACACTTCAGACCCAATGCCATCAGGGCAGACTTGAGTCGATCAAGACCTAATGATGCCAACTCCTGAAAATAGACAAAGAGAAAAAATGCAATCAATATTTATCATCTGTTACCATCACCTAAATTAGACCTAAAAAGAAATTGTTTGATTAGCGCAACTCGACTGACGCTATTTTTACCACCGACCCTAAATATTTTTATTTTTTGTGCATGATAAAAAACCTCCAAATCCTTAATTTGATGTGAATCGATTCGTGGGGGCCGAGATATGGCTTGCAGGACATTCAAAATGACAAATAAAAGATGTCTTACAGAAAAAAAGAAGATGTCCTTATATATGGTGGCATTTCATTAGTTGGGTATGCTAAAAAGGTGGTGTTGTTACATTTTTTCATTGGTTCTCGAATTTAATTTGATGTAAATTCACTATTACTTAATCTATTGACTTGTTTAATGTCTCATGTGAAAGCTTATACTTTCTGCTATTTGTGGCAGTAATTTGGTTTTCATGGGTTACATAATTTAAGAGAGACAATGGTTTGAACTTGGCAGTACAAGGGTGGTGGTGCCTAAGGATGCGGTGCCTACGGATGCGGTAGATACCCAAATTGAGACAATATCGCCATTTTGGAAGGTTTGACAACGCTGGAACATTCACAAATGGATTTTGTGACTTCAAATACATACAGATAGTCACCAAAATGGCTAAGATTTGGTATATAATTACAGTAATTCGCAAATTTATCATTTTTAGACCTTTCTAAGACCCCCTCCCCCTTCGATCAGTTTTTGGGGCAGCACCTTCTCATTTTTTGTCCGATTTTGACAAATTTGGTGTCAAAATGTTCAGGGGATCAAGCTGCATCATATAGGAATTAGGACAGAATGATTTGAAACATCACTATTTCTCCCCTTGTATAGCCCGCCTCTAATTAATTGAAGGTCATCAACACCAAGACCCTAAGGGGTCTGTTTCAAGTTTAGTGCATCAAAGTAACTATTAAAGTGTTTAGAACATATCCTGAAAAAATGAACTGTTTACCATTAATCATTCCAATTTATGACTTGCTTTAGTAAAAACAGGCAATTTTGAGAAAAACGCGTTTGAAAATTACAGTTTGCATTGCCGTCTATGGAGTAATTTACCATTAATTAGCTCATTATGCCAAAACAAAAGTGATATTTGGCTAAAAAGTTACTTGAATTGAAAGAGATCAATAATATTTACATCATATCAAACAATTGTTTTTTTGACCATCATGACCATGTAACACATTTTTGACCCACCTCATGAAATGCCACCATATGTGTCGTACATTTTGTGTTTTTGTATGTGAAACATAGACTTGAAAAAATTATTTTAAAAAAAAAAAAGATCGGACAATTTTTTTTAGGCCTTAGGTCAGATATTTGAGCCCATACATCTGAACAGGACTTGCCAATTTTACACCTGGTTTGTGAATTGTTTCAAGTTTATGGTAGATGGTCACATAACAACGATATCAGTTCAGCGGAACTCACAATTTGGATACGATCTGAATTTGGATACCCTGGTATAAAAAAAATATCAAAATACCGATACCCGTATCAGATTTAGGATATGGATGGTATCCGAATTCTGATAGGCCTGTCGAAGGCGCAAGCAACAAATCGATAGTTAAAGCTGGGAAGCACGTGTAGAAAATCTCTCTTGCATTTACGATAAATGTATCTGTGAAAATGTGATTTCCATCTGTGCAGATTCGATTAAACAGCTTCGAAACATGTCCAGACCACAGAAAGCAACACAATTTGGCGAAAACTTTGTTAGAATTAGATGAAAAATGATGATAATGTTATTGGCTCTTTTGTACATACCGTTATGATGCGCAGCAAAGCTAAAGATATTCATTGCCCTGTTCATTGCCATGATTGCCGTGGACATGGAATGATGCTGTAGCCGAAGCCTCCATTGAGCCGTACTTATTAAGGCATACTTGCCAACATTTGGAAACTGGAAGGAGGGACAAATGGGCACATTTTTGTCCAAAAAGAGGAACATTTCCAATTTTCCTATACATAACTCATAGGGTGAGTTTTACAAAAAGAGGAACGGATTGTTAAAAATTACCTTTTTCTTTTGCCCAAAACATGACTGTTCCCATATAATAGGACAAGTTGGCAAGTATGATTAAGGGATTATCTATAACTCTTTACAAGTGTTGAATAGGGAATTTCTCATCGCGAATTGTGTACTGTGTACATGTTCGTATTTCGACCATTTTTTGCCTTTTTAAAATCCAAATTCAGATATGTATCCGAATTGTGAGTTTCGCCAAACTGATATGTCATCTCATAACATTTACTTTGGAAAAACTCTGTCTCTTTGATATAATTTTTCAACTTTCTGTTTGTATCACGGACACCAAGTCTGTGTGCTTCCAATCATCATTGTAATGAATGATCTAATAACAATTTAGTCAATTTGGAACAATTTGGAAGTATAAGCATAAAATAAAAACTTTTAGGAAAGTTTTCTCCCTTTTGTATTTTTTGATAAGTCATGCTTCAAAGAATCAAAGAATCATAACTCCACATTTGGGAGTCAGTGTTGCCAAAAATTCAAAGCTCAAAACCACTGAATTTTTTTTACTCATGGCAGAAGCATTCAAAGTAGCCCAATGTTTTAAAAGGCCAAAATGTAGTCAATAATTAATTTGCCAGTACTTTGAAGTGGAAATATGACTAAAAAAGCCTACTCAAGCATGAAAATAATCAATAAGATTCACTACAAGCTCTTACAGAAGTTTGGAAAATCTATATTAATTATGTTGATGTTGCAAAGATTTAATCATGTTTTAATCCAATTAGGGACATTGAAATTCAATTAATTGATGGCTTAACTTAACTGGACAAATTTTACCTGTATCAAGCAAATTCAAAGCAGCGGTTTTGAAAAAAGTGGCGTTGGCAACGTTGCTGGGAGTTGTACAAATTAGAACTAGTGTCAATTTAAACTTGAAGGGGCAATGATCCACTTTTCACCCTCAAGCTCACCCCTATCAAAACTGAGTTTTTTAGCTTATAAGAATCCTCAAATGGTATACGTCATGGTACCAAAACCATTATTTCAAATCAGCTTGCATTTTTGAGAGAAAATGTGTCATTTTCTAATTATTAAAATTACAACACAGTAGCCTAGATGGGGATTTTCAAAATGCTGAAAAGCTCAGTTATAACTTGGAAACGAACGATCAGGATCAAGTGAAATTTTCAGTATATATTTATGTTGTACTCTTCTTTTTATTTAGCTAGAAAAGAGGCCAGGTTTTGTCACATCAGAATCATGAATTGCACCTTTAATGATGCATTCTTTTTAAATCTGCTATAACTAATATTCACACATACACTAAGAGAAAATGCTAAGTAGGAAATAGGTCAAACATGAAGGACAGGAAGTTAGTAAGATCAAAGGACCTATCAGAACATCAAAGAGGAGGAACTGGTAATTTGTCAAACAGAGGATATAGAGGATAATCTGTCAAAGGATAAAGAGGATAATCTGTCAAACAATAGAAGGCAAGTAATAGTCATGGATTAATTGTAAGTAGTGAATTGCTATTTGAAGCATCTTTTTCATTCAGCAGGATTGTCCCTCCGGGGGTACTCAAATTTGGTTTGGGTAGGGATGTGCCTATTCTGCAAAATTTGAAAAGCCACCCATCGAAATACCATTTTTTCAAGACATGGGGACCAATCCACTTTCCAAACTTCCCATGCACATTTGAAGTCAAATTTATCGAAAAATTGCATGTTTTTGCCCAAACTTGCACTATTTTGGCACAAATCTTCTAAAGTTTTGTGAAGAAATGCTCTAATTTAGCACAAAGTTTGAAAAAAATTGAAAAGAAAACCCATTAAAATACCACATTTTGTGGAGAAAACGAACCAATTGAAATACCAAAGTCTTATTTTCCTACCCAAAATCAAGACTATAATAATAGTCATCTTGGAATATCAAAACTGTGGTCGGGTTGCGACCACCCGCACCTCGAACCACGTTATGCTAATTTTGCTCCAGGACCTAGATGACTTCACTTTGAAATTCCACAAGAACCAGGGGCGTATTTCAATAACGTGGTTCATAAGTTCTATTCGTAAGTATATTTGTAAATCTAAAAGTGATCGTGGCTACAAATGAACACAAGATCCATTTCACAAAAGGTTCACGAAATAAATCAGCTACGAATAAAGATACGAATATTTGTAACAGATAAAGACTGTTAATGGTGCTGGGTATATTTCACAAAGAGTTACGAGCGTTTGAGGTTTCCAAAACGTGTGTAATTACTGAATTATATCGAACAACAATTGTACTCTTTAAAAGAGGTCTGTGGGGTTTTTTTTGTGCAAAACATATGCGTAGCGACTGTCATATACTAAACTATTTAATTCATTTTGTTGTGAAAAAAACCATAATTATAATGAATTCAAAATTTACGATCATATTTAAAATACTTATGATGACTAAAAGTTGATCGTAGACTTACGAAGATACTAACAAATGAATTTAATGTAAGTCTTTCGTTAAATAAACTTAAGATTGTTTGTAGCTTTACGATAGAATCTCGGTATTTACGAACAATTTGCGATACTTACGACCGTTCGTAAGTCTTTGTGACATACACCCCAGATTTTCGGGATGCGAGAAGTTGTCCGTAGTGTTGATTGAAGTTCACTTTAACCATTTTGTCAATACAACTTACTTCTGATGATGAGAAGGCTGACAAATCTAAATGGGCTCCAGCGTGGGTCAATGCACTTGTTGCTTCTTTCTGTTAATAGAAACAAAAATAAAATACATTACATTTGTATGTGAGTTAAGAGTGGTGCAAGCAATGCTGTTTTTAATCATGTCAGTATATAAATATTAAGATGTATGTTCTCAATCGAAGATACTTACAAAGTATCTTCACTGGTACGTGACCAATTCCAAGAATCAGATGCCTGTTGAAGACCATTGGTAATGGTCGCAACGTAGCACAGTTGCAAAGTAAGTTCCAGTTATAGATTTATTTACTTCACTCAGTATACAAATATTAACTGACCATTAACCGAGTGATGATATTTCTACTATCACACAAATATACATAAGGCAGTTAATATTTGTTTTATATCACTCATTTATCAATTCTTTACCCTAAAAATATTGATAACGTCACTATCATCCAACAATGGCTGAGTTGGTCTTATAAGAAATGGAGAGTCCGCGATTTCAGTACAGCGCAGTGATATATAAATACTACATGGTCAGAGGTATAGTAGTGCAATCTCTGTCTTTCCCGAGGTACTGGCTATGTGACTTTTATCCTGAGGCCGCAGGCCTAGAGATAATAGTCACATAGCCAGTACCGAGGGACAGATAGATCTATGCACTGCTTCACCGACACAGGAAATAGTCTGCTCTTGGCTGCGACATAAAATTTGCGAATATGTATGAGGCATAATAATAGTTTCTTCGTTAACCACATGGAGAAATTAAAGACATGTGGTGTGATTAAATCCCTGCATTTGAAGGGTTACAGCTAGTAATTCTATGACGACATGCCCAAAATTTAGATGTTTTACACCATAGTATAGGTTAGGATCTCCTCTTTCCATTGACACAAAAGTTATGGATATCGACCAAGAAATGATATAATAAAGGCATAATAAAGCATGGCTGACATCAAAATGTTGATTTTTATCGAAATATAATGTGGACTTTTTTGGCTAGAAGAGGACATCAACAAATCGTTCTATGGACAGTCAGTTTTAAGTGGGAGAAATGTGTTACTTTGCACAGTGGCGATGTAAAAATGACCACATAATAAAATCCTGTTCCTGGCTGTATTTCTTCTTGGTGATCTTTAAAACGTTTTGATACTCCCTCATATAATGGCTTAAGCTAGTTGTCGTGGTGGTAGTACGAACAGGGTGACATCAAATATAAAGTGCCCAAAATCAACCGTGTCGCATCAGAAAAATTTTGTGGCAAGCACGACAATGCGATATATCAATTACCTTGTCGTGATGGTCACGACGACACAATTTTTCTTTTTTTTTGAGTTGGAATAAATTCAACTTTTCTTGCAACACACCATTGCAGCAAATATGCAAATGTGTCATGTTACATTACAACAACTCAAAATGGCAAATGCTTTGTTGTGCCTACCACAACTACAAGCTTGCTCATCTGCCGCAACGAGAGCTACTCTGAAACCACCTTTACTTGAACCACTAAAATGGCTTCAACTTACTCCCCATCCTGGGAAGGTTCCCCCTTCCCACTGGCCGTCAAATTCTGTGCGAACCTTGTCCATTTCATCTGCCGAATCTAACATCGGTTTTAATCTTCTGGTATAACCCTGTAGGTAGTCTAAAAGAAGCTCCAAATATCTGAAATGGAAAAGTTTTCATAATGAGTAATGGTTTATTAAAGGTGCAATTCATGATTCTGATGTGACAACAACCTTGCCTCTTTTCTAGCTAAATAAAGAGAAGAGCACAACTTAAATGTATATTGAAAATTTCACTTGATTCGGCCAATTCGTTTTAAAGTTACAAGCTTTCCAGTGTTTTGAAAATCTCCATAGGCTACTGTGTTGTAATTACTGTCGGGCCCCGGCAATAATTAGAAAATGACACATTTCCGCACTTTTCTCAAAAATGAAAGCACATTTGAAAGAGTGGTTTGGGAATCGTAACATATATCAGTCTAGGATTCTTACTGGCTAAAAAACTCAATTGTGATAGATGTAACCTTGAGGATGAAAAGTGGATCAGGAATTGCCCCTTTAAGACTACATCTCTTCCTTGACAACAAATGATGCTAGTCTCTTTGTATGATTTCACACAAACAGATCATCATGAATGAAATCTAATAGTCAGGAGATCATGCTAGTCTCTTTGTAGGATTTCACAAAAACAGATTATCATAAATGAAATTTAATAGTCAGGAGATCAAAGGTTCAATTCCTTTTCGAGACCTCAGATTTTTTTCCTGTACCATGACAGATAGAATAATCATTTGCGCACATGTTATCTGATCTAATCCTGGCCCACCAAAATGTTAGAATACTGCACCATTCAGAAAAACAGGCAAATAACTTATTACTAGCCCATAGAGCAAAACACACAAGGTTTGTGTGTGGAGCATGCATGAACTTGAACTTGAACCTGCGAGGACTGTGCTTATAATACTATATCATGCAGTTCAGTACACAATGCTGTATGCGTAGAAATTTGATTTTATGGTCATTGTATAATTGCCCAGTAAGGTTAGGGTTAGTCTGTGAGTACTGCAAACAGATGATGAAACTTACTCACATATCCTCTAAGCAAACAATTTCCCCAAAATAAGAGCGAAATATTGCAAACAGACAGGAAGGGTTGGGGAGGGCTCAAGTTCACTGGGAAAGCACTCACCGTCTATGTTCTGCATTCTTCCTTTCCTTCGGGATCTCAAACAGGCGGTCAAAGATGGCAAGATACGTCAAGTAATCAACTTTCTGTCAAATAAAATATTTACACTCAGTAATTAGCCATTACAAACTAAGCACTATAACATATTTCTCCCACTTACTCCATTTTAATAATAAGACTTATGACGAAGGGTATCTGAGCAGAGCGGAGATCCTACCGATGCTAGTAATGTCTCATACTCATGTAATATACCACCTCTATATTTATGAAAATTTTCAGGAAATTACTGTACACTTGTAAAGTACTATCCATATTTTTATCAAACTCAAGCTGTTAATGGCAATTTCTTTGCGCCTAAGTTACATGTTTCATGCTATATACTTCACTGTAAAAATTGACATTTTCCATAATTTGATCATCATATCCTCTGTAAATAAAAATACCCTATATTTCCAGTCTGTAAAGGGCCTTTATTTGCAATTCTGAATTGTTGCATTTGCATATTGCAGTGGTTACATTGTCACACAAAGGTTTAATTCAATCCAACTAAAACAACATGTCCTTGTGACCAACACGACAAGATACATTGTAATTGATAATACCGGTCGTAGAAGACCCGTCAAATTTCCCGTTCTAACAATGTAAATGCTCAATTATCAATACAGTCCGGTACCCGACCGAAAAATAAGTCAGATACCCGGGTAGCAAATTACCCGGAAAGTCCCAGGCCTAAATCTCCAGTCACATTCTTGTGTCTAGGTGCTAAATAAATATAACTCAGAACAGCCATTGCACATACGACTTTTTTGCACTCATTTGACAACTTGACCCCAATTTTCCAAGCACAACAGGCAGCCATTGCGCACTTGGAAATTTTTAACGTCATGATGCTCATCATGCGACACCCACGACAGACGCTTTCAAAGTTTGTCTTACCTCAATATTTTTGAGGTTAATGTATTTATCATAACATTCATGCATGTCTAGATATTTGCCATAACCTTCCTCATCCGTGAACTGTGCCAGCGTCTGCATCTCTTCCGTTGGGTTCTCACGCTCTTCTGACAGCATCTCAAACTCGATGGACATTGGAACCGAAATCTGAAAGGGATTTTAATAAGGATGGTCTTTATAAACTAGGAAGCATTAAACAGAAATCTGAAAGTCATTTTAAAGATTGTTAATGATGTTTTAACGTATCCTTAAATTCATTTAAAAGAGAATTGGATAAGTTCAGCAGCATCCCTAAACTTTCCCCCAAGAATTCTGAGCATTCATGCATTAGCGGTAATAATGGCAGCATGCAAAGTTTCATTATCAAATTCAAACCCTATATTAAAATATCTAGATATTCTTTAATTTTTAATTATTGTTGTCGACAACGATAAATACTGCCCCCTAAAGTTATTTTTTTATATTGGTGTTTTCAGGAGATCTAATGTAAACTCCAAATTTCTTTTGATTCATCTGCAATCTATGATGTGAATTTGAAAGGTAATGATTTGAAAACAAATTTTTGGCTCTGTCTTGAAACATAGCATCAGTAAATACATTTAGAGAATAGCATCATACCCAAGATCAATCAACAAAAAAAGTTGAATTCAAATTTTTGACTTTTCAAAAGGTTTTGAACAAAATTTTCCCAATATCTGGTAATTGACTGTTATTTTCTTACATATGAAGTTTAAATCATCAACAAATAAAATTTAGAAATTTTGTCCAATGCACCTCTAAGACAGCACATTTGTAATCTGATTTAATTTTCACTCATAGCAGATTTTTGTTCAGTGGAATTTCCCTATTGTTGTACCATCAACAGTCCTAGGTCACAGATCTTTGGTGTACCTCTGTGGCAAAGCGAGCGACTTGTGTGTGCCATAGATTAAAGAAAGTACAGATACGAAACAGGACTATATAAGCACTTGTAAAATTTGGCTTAGAAGATTGCACCATGCTGGAGCAACGCTTGGTCAGACACAACGCGTATATGTGATGACCTAACACTGCTTTCTGGTCACACGCTATTATATTACTTGACTACATCGCAATACGCAACTTAACATTTTCCGCGAATTTGTGTGTACACAAAAAATATCGCTTACTAGCTCACTAGTCACAATTCTCAGTGAGAGTATAATGTACCATTCTGTTGCCAGAGTATTGTGTGTGCATTCTGTTTTCACTTAATATGTGGATCGTCATATCGAAAGGTACCTTAATACCGGCATAGTACATTACGAGATACGGGCCATTGAAGCTAAGCATAGTCAAATATCACGTCCAAGGTCGAATTTCTAATTTCATCAGAAAGGTTATCATTGAAGTGTAATCTATCATATTAATCAGGTTCCAACATCCAAAACATAAAAAAAACCAAGCTAAAAATCCTCTCTCCATTCAAGATTTACTAAGTACAAAAACTTTAAACTTGATTTTCTCAGAACTATTGTTTTCCGAATTAGCCCGGTGCCTTTTACCAATTTGGGTGTAACTTCGCAACCGAACATCCAATAACCAAAATCAAGGTGTCATTTTAAAGCTTAAAATTTCAGCTTTCAGATGAGACCAAAAAATCAATTTTGATTTTGCCGACCTTAAGGTACCTTTCGATATGACGGGTCACATATGTGGCTGTCAGCAAGTATGAGCCGTAAATACCAGAAACTAAATTGCGCTACAGGTGAAAATACATGTCAAGGTTGTAATTTGCTAAAATTACTTTTTTGACAGATTCACAATCCTTGTGCTTACTACAAACTACCGGCAAAGTTTATTTTCAAGAAAATGATAGGAAATGTGAAATAAGATAATCAACAGAACATATAGGGCTTACTAATCTTTGAATGCGTTTATCTCAGGTATACGTTTTACTCCCTGACAACATTTGATGGACCATAACTTGACTTCTTGAAATCGTGTGAAGCTCACTAAGGCGACACTGTAATCCTTAAAGCATGGTCTTTGGATATAATTTAAAAAGTGAAAATGATAAGAGGTGGCATTTAAGGCTACTTTGGGATGGATGGTCACATACGCTCTTCATCATTCTTTTCTTTTCCACACTAGATACTTCATTCTTGTCGGTTCACCCAATTTATCGGGCAACAAAGCATTGAGCGACGGTTTTGAAGATTTTGAAAATTGGTATAAAAAGGCAGGGTTGATATTTTTCACTAAAAAAGGTGGTAAAGGGTGGTGACAGAATGACAAGGGTGTGAGGTCTTCCTAATTTCTCTTGGTCAAGATTGGATAACATTTTGATAAATCTTGGGCTAAAGATGAACACAATATGTACCATAGGGGAGCAAATGACATATGTGTGCCGCCGCGGCAAAAGGGTGCAGTTGGGTCAAAACCAAAATATGGAGATTTTCATATGATGGTAAAGCTCATTTAATTCCCTTTTCAATGATACCAAAATCACGCAAATCGGAGCTTTGGTTGACGAGTTTTGGCAAATTATAAAATCGTACTCATAACCGTTTGTCAAAACTAGTTTGTGAGAAAAAGGCTGTTAAAGGTAGGTCTGTTTTTCCATTCGATTTTGTGTGCAGTCTGAATAGAGTATGAGCAAATCTCCATAGCAACCACCATGTTCCCATTTGTTTATCGACTTGAAATTTGGCTCAATGGACGATACCTTGAGTAATATAATAACAATTTTTGGACTCAATATCATGTTTCGTTATTGCATAATTAATTATCATAATCGTACTCATAACCGTTTGTTAACACAAATTTTCATGATGAAAACGATTCGACATAGCGATATAAATCACACTTTTTTACAAGTTTGTCGTTATTTTTGATTAACCATCTTTACATTTTGGATACAAAAGGGTTCAAAGATTTCATTTCCACAAAAATCTCAAAATTGACTTTCCCATCATATTTTGGTATATTTCAACTTTACCTGCCTCTAGCGCAAAATGGAAGTTGCCGACAACTGGACCCTTTTGCCGCGACGGTACACATATGTGATGGCTCACCCCAAAAGGGGGACTTTCCATATGATATCAATTTTGATTTTATCATTTCATTTTTCTAAGCTTTAAATTGACACCTTATTTGTTGAAATTGATCAAGGCGATCAAATTTTACAACAGAAAATCTGCTGAAAATTCTTTTTATTTTCTTTATTTTTGCTGCCTATTTTCATCACTTTCTCGAAAAGTATTCTGTCGCTAAGTCCCCCTTTTCGGGGTGAGTCATTACATATAGCTTACCTACTAGTGGTTGATATTGGATAAAAGATGTTATATCAGTGACCTAGAGGTATGATGCTAGATGGTGAAGCCTTGCCTTTGTGAACTTAAAACATTGGCATTGCCAGGGGTGTGTGGAAGGGGCGCCCGCACCCCAGGGGTCTACAACAAATAAAAATGTAACTTAGAAAAAAGGAATAAAAGCAATCGGAAAACAACGAAAAAAAGGGCGCAGTAGTCCTAATTACTGCTAAATAATATATTTAGCGGCCCGTCCGATATAGGCAGGTACCCCTAGACCCGTTTTGGACTAGGATTTATTGCGCACCCTGGGGTATGCAATCCTGGCTACGCGACTGTAAAAAAGTCAATACAGAGTGTATGTGCATGTTTCAACCTTTTCAATCAATAATTTCTTTTACTGAAGCAAGTTTACAAAAATCGTACTTCATAGAATTATCACTAGAAAAAAAAATCCTGGGAAATGGAAATCCTCAACTGACTTTTGTCTTTCATGACAATATAAACCAAATATCACCAAGAGACATTTGTCATCCGTTTCACTTATAGATTTTAAAAATAAATGCGCATTTCATGTCACCAGTGAAAGAGACAAAATTTTGATGCGTCCAATTCACAAGGCCCGTAGGGGTCGAGTGCATTGGACAGCAATCAAAATTTACCACAAGTGCATTGAATTTGTCTAATTTACGAGCAAAATGGAATGCAAATTTATTAATTTAATTCATACACGACAGAAAAATAAGATTATGTATCTTTGTTGAAAAGAAATAAGGCCTTTATATGACTATCAAAGTCCAAAACTTTTCTAAACTAAATAAATCATCACCCGACAAAAACAATGAAACATTCATACGCACAAAATCGCCCGCCCCCCCCCCCACACACTTTATATTTCATGATGCATTTATTTTCACGCTTCAAAAGTAATCATGAAAGTGCGAAAATAAATGCAGAATGAAAATTAGCACTTCTACAATACCTCATTCGGATGTCTCCTGTGGAATTCTTTGATGGTTTTCAGCCTAGTGTAGAACTCTTGAAACTCATTTGGACCCGATAGAGCTTGTACCTCTTCTTTACGCAAACTGGGAAAAAAATAATAGTAATTTCTTTTTATATGAAAATAGATAAAAAACATATATTTAAAAAAAATGGCATTAAAGTGGCATTGGACGAGTTCAGCATCATCCCCACACATTTCCCTAAGCATTTTGAGATTTTTGCATCATTTGAAATATTAGCGGTAATAATGACAGCTCTTGCATGTAATGCTTCATTGTCAAATTCAAACCCTATATATCAAATTATTTAGAAATTCTGTTATTTTTAATTATCGTTGTCGACACTGATAAATACTGCCCTCTATAGTTGAATTTTTTAAAATGGCCTTCTCAGGAGATATAATGCAAACTCCAAACTTCTTTTGATTTATCTGCAATCTATGATGTGAAAGGAATATTTTACAAACAAATCTGTGACTCTTTCTAATTGATAGCATCAATAATTCACTTAGATAATTATAGCCTCATAGTCTCATACCCAAAATCAATAAACAAAACAAAGTTCAAATTTTTGACTTTTCTAAAGGTTTCCCGGTATCTGGTAACCGACTGTTTTTTCTAGCATATGAAGTTTAAATCATCCATAATTAAAATTCGAAATTTTGTCCAATGTTCCTTTAAAACAACAAAATCAAGGTTCTACTGGTGGGACACGAGACATGTAGCCTCACTCTAAAGGAATTTAGTAATTTGCATGACAAAATACCTCCCTTCCATGTTTCAAGACAACATGTTTTGCATATTAGGTATGTGATTTTGATACCTTTTATTTCAAATTTAAGCC
>JXSR01S048829.1:755-13259 GCA_000969725.1 Ophiothrix spiculata
GCGCATTGGGGTTGTATCTTCCAGATACTCATTGGCTCCAGTTATTCTCATTCTGTCCTACCAAGTTTTCTCACCTGTTTTCTCAAATGTGTTTAAGGGAATTTTATTGCCTGTATTCCTAATTTATGCATGCTATGTAAAATATGCATGCATGCAAAATACGTTTGATGGGTGACGAGTATAAACACGCTAAATAATTTGGGAGTATAACCTACCTGAATATTAGGCCGTGATAGACCACCAGCCTCGTTGAAAGAATACACAAACAGTGGATTCACAGGAGACAAAACTTCATCAGATGATGTCAGAACTTGAAATGTTAGAAAGCAATCTTTCTTAGAACTGGAACATCCACTTAATTTGAGCAGATCATCTAAATTGGTCTTATACTGCATCACTGATGATTGACGGGTCTGTAATATAATTTAAAAATGCACATTATTTTAAGAGCACTATACCTCCACAAGTTCTCAATTCTATACAATTTCTATGCATCTTTAACTGGCTTTTTGTATGACATCGACTATGATGGATGAACTTATTACTACTTGTAAGAGATTGCTTTGAGTTTTCTCTTTTTTCTTCAACTAAGATTTTACACTCACTATCTATCAACTATCTTTTAAAGGAGCCTGGTCTGATTTTTCAAAATTTATGTTCTCTGTCATATGAAGGATGACCACTCAAGAAGTGTAAGTTTTCAAGTTTCAGTTGAATCGGTCACAATGGTTTAATTTTATGGGCAAACTTTGATAGTGTGTAAAATTATTTATGGTTACCATAATTAGACATTATTTTCATGTATATAATCAGACATTATTTTCATGTATATATATCTCTAAAACGGAACAAAACTCGTGAAATTTCACATGGGTTATGAGAAAAATTTGAGCAACATTTTGGTAAAAAAATCACAAAAAGTTTGAAAAAAAGTTGAAGCAATTGGACCATGCTCCTTTAATTTCAATTCCTATTCACCAGTATACTAGCAATGCTTGTCTTAAATAACCCATCTGTATTCCCCGTCTATGACATATTTTGGCGAATTTCTTGATTTTTGTTTGTTGGATTTTGTTGGATAGTGACGTGTTACTGTCATGGCTGCACTCTGGCATTGTGACCTGACTTATGTTATGCATCCCATTTGTGCACTCTGATTCTTTAAAGGAGCATGGTCCGATTGCTTCAACTTTTTGAGATTTTGGTACCAAAATATTGCTCATTTTTTTCTCATGACCCACACGAAATTTTTCAGCCAAGTTATGTTCCGTTTTGGAGATATATATGAAAATGTGTCTAATTATGGTTACCATAAATAATTTACACAGTAACGTATATAGGCAGCTCTGAATTACAAAATTGCCCATAAAATCAAAATGGTTCAACTGATTCAAATGAAATTCGAAACTTAGACCTCTTTTGTGTTCATCTTTCAAATGACACTGAAAACTAAATTTTGAAAAATCGGACTATGCTCCTTTAATAGACTATATTCTTGAAACAAACTTCCACACATTATATATTATACCATTTCGCTCATGTCAAGCAATATGTTAGAATTCCTAGAATAGTAGAATACATCCCTGTAAGCAAAATTAGGCTATAAATTTATGCCACCCAGCCAAAGCTTTAATTTTCCAAGATGGCCACCGCAGGCTTGATAATGCACTTTTAGATAATTTCAAAATATGATATGAATATTTTATAATAATCTATGAGGTGTTTAATCAAGCGTACAGCAGCCATCTTGTAAAATGTAACTGGTTCTCGGAACCACACGACCCCCCTGGCTGATGCAATCCCACAAAATGTAGATGTTTTTTTTATGATTTTCAGTCTAGCTTACAACTTGACCTCATATGACCTTTGTTATGTTACCTTTGACCTCATCAACATATGAGGGTTCTTATATTATATCCAAAACCCAAGTTTGTTATAAAATTGGATATATTGAGCCCATATTTATTGGTTGAGCTATGAATTGTAAAAATATTTTAAAACTCATAGCGAGACCAAAAAATATGGGACGAAAATCATCCAATTTTATCATTATTATGCTCAGGATCCAAGTTTTTCCACACTTGGATGCTTCAAAGCATAATGATGTTTCCATTCGGACTTAACGTTTCAAATTAGGCCAAATTGACATTTTCAGCATATTTTACAACTTGACCTCATATGGCCTTTGACCTTGGTATGTTACCTTTCCCCATAACAATATATGAGGGTTCTTATATTATATCCATAAACAAAGCTTGGTTCCAACTGGACTTCCAACTTTTCAAATGAGGCCAAATTGACAATTTCAGCCTATTTTGCAACTTAACCTCATATGACCATTGACCTTAGTATGTGACCTTTGACCTCACCCAGAAATGCAGGTTCCCATACTGCACCCATGACCCAAGTTTGGTCGAAATCCATCAAAGTATGCAGAAGTTATGAGGCAAATGTCAACCCTTTCCATAAATTAATGCTGCCGACGACGATGCAGACACGGACATCCACTACTATGCCATAACCCCCCTTGTACTTTTCAAGCCAGGGGGATAAAAATCCAAGATGTGGCCAGGTTGTTGCCGGCTGCACAAAATTGTGGCTTAACTTTGCTTCATCGACTAACATATGTGATAACTCACCCCGAAAAGGGGGGCTTTGCGACAGAACACTTTTCGAGAAACTGATGAAAATAGGCAGCAAAAATTAGAGAAAATAATAAGAATTTCCAGTATATTTTCTGTTGTAAAATTTCATTGCCTTGATCAATTTCAACAAGTAATGTATCATTTTAAAGCTTAGAAAATGCTGTAACAGATGAAATGATAAAATCAAAATTGATATCATCTGCAAAGTCCCCCTTTTGGGTGAGCCATCACATATTAGGACACTCAGTCAAAGACCCACCTGATTAAATGCTGGTGTTCTAACAGTGCGTGCTGGTTTATCTAAGGTATCCCATTTATGAACATTGATTTTAAGACTACATTCTTGTAAAGCCTGCACATCAGTTATCACATACACATTTAGTTGCTTGTCTTTTACCATACCGGATGCTAAGATTGGGGCGAAGAAATTCCGGGCATAGTAGTGGAGGATCTTCCACTTGCCACCATATTCTGAAAATAAAATTTGGAATATATTTTTATTATTTACATAATTAAAGGGGGAAAAAATAACATTGGACTCTTTTGTTTGTCAATCCTTTAAATATTGCTTGTCCGAAAATGAAATCACAATTAATGTTAAGGGTAAAGCTGGGCATCTAAGGCATAATGTATTTGCATATTTTGTGCAGATATGCTATGCATAAGCTGCATTGTTCCAAAATTAACTTTGTTGCATTCTTGAATGGTCTTATCCACACACAAAATATGCATTTAGCACCGGTGGATGTTCAGCTTTAAAGTCTAATTATGACCCACGAACCTTAGTCTTGTAACAACAATCTTTTTTGTTTGGAAATTAATGAAGATCAACCAATGGCCTCATCAATCGCTTGATATCCTGTATAGACATTTTCGAAATCCATTTGGAAATTTCTGGAACGTCAAATCGATGATAGGCACTTTGATGCAAACAATCAAACTCTAGCTTACTTGTCAATGAAACTTTCTGGTATGCAAGCAGCAATGTTCTTGCATTTCAGTCCCATAAAAGTGGAAAATAATTACCGTACTGACGCGTGTATAATCCCATACTCAATTTAAGTCCCCCCTAAATTTACGAAAATTTTCGTGAAATTAATGTACACGCGCATTACAGGGGTGTGATTGGCCTTTTAGAAAAAATCCTTGATGCTGAGAAAAATCCTGAAAAACCATCGTAAATTGGTCTAGAATGATCCAGATCGGGCTGAAAACAAATAAAATTGCGGAAATTTTGAATAAAAAAATCCTGAAATCTACACACAAATCCTGAAATCAGGAAAAATCCTGAAGAATCACATCCCTGGCTTTAACCTATTGCTTGCATTCATGGTTATAACATTTTGTTAGGGCATTTTTTTAGTAAGATTTGGCAAGTAAAAATTGCATTATTTTTTAATTTATTGATACAGTATATAAAACAAATATATACTGACATATTTCAGATCTCTGGATTAAAACTATGGTGCCTTCAGTGACTAAAATTTAGCTATTTTACTTAACTAAATTTTAGTCACTTCAGGTCCATAGTTTTAACCAGGGATCTTCAAGTCAGTATATATTTGTATAATATATTGTTTTTCTTTAACTCTTTCACTCCGGCAAGCCGCTCACAGCGGCTCGCAAAAGCGTGCACGATTTGCCGGAATTTCTAATTTGACACATTGTATTCAAATAGCTCTAAAAATAAAACTACAAGCCCAAATTGGTTAAAAATTCGCAAGCAAGCAGTTAAAATGAAGACCTATCTAGCGCCATCATTCTGATTAGTAAAGAGAACAACCCTGGTGCGTTATAATTATCTCATGCTATCCTGAAGTTAGGTCTCTGTGAGCCGCTCAGAGCAGCTTTCCTGCGAAATAGGTCAGATAGTGAAAATTTTATTCTGGAGTGAAAGAGTTAATTATATCAAGCCCCTTACATGTTAAGATACTGATTATATTTAATTTGTTTGGCTGGTGGTATCGTAGACTCACTGACAGAAACAGAAAAAGTTCAATTTGAAACTGGCTGAATAAGCTTAAAACTGGCAAGGCACATCAGGCCACATCACACAAAATCATTTAAGAGAGCCAGCCTCTCTAGTGTCATATTAATTACAAAATTTGATCTTGTATACAAGCAGTTTATGTTAACATTAACTTTATAATCTTAGTATTGTGTTATAAGTAGGCACTTTCTATGCCAGGAATTGTCAGAAAGAACAAAAATGATAAGGTCAAATACAACTTTGTTATTCTTTATGCAAAATATTATATTTATATTTGTAAATGGAAAAGTGCAAACCAACATAGAATGTTTTCATTAAAATGCTTTCATCATAAATCAATTGCAGCCAAAAATAATAGGCTGGATAGATGGTTGGATAGATGGAATATTGTTTTGCATGTTATATGACTGTCTAGTTGCATAGGTCCAGTTGGATATTTTATAAATGTCACCTGTGCTTTTTATCTTTTTTGTGATTATGTATTTGCCTTTGTAATATGATTGTATGGAAAATAAGAACCTGATTCAATAAATGGCAGAAGTTTCTTGGTTCTGTCGAAAAATAAAAAAAGAACAAAAATGTGCTTCAGGAATTCTTGGAAAAGTCATGTTTTGAAAAGGTCTATTGGTTTTAACTCCAAAAGGTGCATCCTCCTAAAGTTAATGAATTGTTGGGAGTATTTACTTTAACAACAAAATACAGTATTTTTAATAATTAAGTTCCTCCGTTCGCAGGTTTTTTTGAGAACGACGCTTGTTGCTACGGTGGTTTGCGTGAAATTCGCACGCATTTACAGCGTGTGATTGGTCTAATTCCAGTGCTTGTAAAGCGCTGACGATCGCTCGTGTTACGCTCGAGTTAAACGATGCAGTACGCAGGGAAACTTAATAAATGAAAATACTGTAGATGTGCTGAGGCCTGCAATATTAGCTATATAGGCAAAATAAAAAATATTGGAAAATACAAACAAAAATTCATGATGAAGGTTGCATTTACAAATGGTGGGGCCCTGTACTCTGAATTTGTGTTTAAATTGTCCAATTATTTTTGGTTTGGCCTATAGTAAATGCAGTACTGTTCCTACCTATAGATGCCCATGTCGGTGCCTGCCATATGTCGTTGAGTTGCCAGTACAGCGCCCCCATGGTGCGACCCTCTCCATTCACAAGGGTGCTCTGTAAGCGACGATAGTGCTCAGTTTCCAGTTTGATACACAGTGCTTGATTAATCTGTGGAATGATGGAAAAAAATACTGAAAATTTCATTTAATTCTGATCAAGTATTTTAAAGTTATTACATGCAACCTTTTACTTCTCCATTGACTACTGTGTGGTGTTAGTTAAACAAGTTACTTGCACTTAAGAAACAGAATCTACTTGTCTACAAATATTTGGGTCCTTCAAATGCATCCAAGATCATTGTGTTGTGCGATGGGTGTGGGGGAGATTCACATTTATTGAATGCATGGGTATATGCCGCTGCTAAGGGACTGTTCATTATTTACAGGGGAGGGGAGGAAGTTACGGGTCTGATCTGAAAAGTTATATGACCCCATTCTTACATCAAAAGTTAAACAAGTCCCCTATTGCACTGTTAAATTTTACATGACCTCCCCCTAGCTTTGTTAAAAGACACCTGAATCGTGCATTGAAAAATAATGTATCTGTAAGGGCAAGGGAGTACACGACTGTGAGCACTAATTTCTCTTTTTAATTCCTTGCTTTCAACAGATATATTTTATGCTCATGTATTTAGTTTGCAAGGTTGAGATTGAGGGGGGAATTTCTGAGGGGAGATGTGCCCTCTTCAGCTGAGAAGAAAATGCAGTTTTTTCAGATTGATGTAGGCCATGACATACTTTGTGCATATACGTTGTTATATAAAGACTCCCAAAAAAGTATCGCCTCACCTCGAACAAATGGCTCATGCGCAGATACGGAAGACGCAAACTTAATTTAAAGATAGTGTGCACAAGCGCTGGAGTTTCAGCTTTCATTTGACACCCTATTTCTGACAATTGACTGAGAAACACCGAATTTATGAACTTTTAAAACCCTCAAGGTCGATTTTTAAAAGTTGCAAATTTCATTTTTCATTACAAACCAGTAACGCAAAAAATAAGGATCGATATGAGAGGTAAGTGAGTTTAGTCAATTAAGCACGCGGTCTTTCAAAAGCATGCGCCATTGGTGTTAAAGCATCATCTATCCAGTTATTATTTTTTCTATAATTTTTCATTAATTCATTTTTATTAATAATAAGAACCGAAGAAACAACATTTAATTGGTAGGCATTGCTAGCATTAAGGACATGGTACAATACCAGACCATATTAGAGGACGAATAACCATTTGTTTATAAGGCTAGTATGGTCTATCAATTGAAACTGAAGTTTCTCATCATTAATAAGATGAAAAAAAAAATAATGAAAAAAATAATGAAAAAAATAATGTCTTGATGGATGATGCTTTGAACCCCATGACGCATGCTTTTGAAAAACTGAGCGCTTCTGTGACCAAACTCACTCTCCTCATATCGATTTTTAGTCTTGTCTTACTGGTTTGTACGGTGCAAAAAAATGAAATTTGCAACTTTTAAAAAACGACCTCGATGGTTTCAAATGTTCATAACTTCCGTGTTTCTTAGTCAATTGTCAAAAATAGGGTGTCAAATGAAAGCTGAAACTCCAGCGCTTGTGCACACAATCTTTAAACTACGTTTGCGTCTTTCGTATTGGTGTAGGAGCCATTTGCTCGAGGTGAGGCGATACTTTTTTGGGAGTCTTTATTTGCCTTTGCCTTAATCCAGGTGGAGAAAGTCAAATATGAAAATGTTACACCACATCTGTGACACACACTTGCCTCCGCCAGATGGACATAGGGACGTTCAGTGGAACAGTTAGTAGAAAAAGGTAATCTTCCGTAAATATATGTACACAATTTTCAGTCTTCATTCCTCAAAGAGGGTCATTCTGATACTGTGTACATATTTGTATCAATTTTGTAAGAAAATGAAATAAATTGTGCACAAACGCGCGTATTTATACTAAATATAAATACGCGCGTTTGGAATTTCACCTTAAAATGTCAAAAATCAGGCTCATTGGTCAACCATCAGACAAGAGGCTCAAGTTATAAACATAATTATAATATAATTACAAATTCACTTGAACCCCACTGTTTATGGATTTTATCATACTTTTTTACCAATTAGTCGTATAATGTTAAAGACCATCTCAGAAGTCACATTTTTACAAAACTTTCTAACGGATATAGACGTTAGAGGAGGCAGGACATACAGGGTGTGTCAAATTAAAGTGTAATCAATGGAGGAATTTATTACAGGAAATCTGTCTATGTTTATCAACTTTGACTATACTTAATAAATAGCAAATTTAATCAGCATTCATGAGAATTTTTGTTTGTTGAAATTGACCAATGCATTAAAAAGTTACAGCCGTTTAGGTAAAGGTACCCAATTTTAATGTCGAACAACTTTGTTTCAACATGATCTCTTTACTGTACAGCCGTGGGTTATATCTTATTGCTTGTGCATTGATGAACTTGATGCTGCATTGAAATGTTCAACGGGCACACATTGTGCAGAAATACTGAAGAAGATTCAATGATGCAGATCAAATTACTGATGGTCATTTCAGATATCAGTGCACAAACTTTACTACCAATGCCAGGAGATAAATCATGGCACACCAATGCAGCAACACCGAGCACTGGCATTTTGTTGCAATTAAGTATCATCAGACTCATAGTCCGGTTGAAGATCGCCGTCTCTTTTGTCTGTAGTTTAAGGATGCTAACCAGGGGTCGATTTCACTAATGTTAAAATGCATCGTTAACCCTTAGTAAGACCAAAACCCATTGTTAGCTATAAACACCTCTTTACTCCACGCAACGTTAACAAAGGGTTCAAGTGTTCTAATGCATTATTTATATACCTTACGATGAGGTGAACACTTAAGAAGGGTTTTCACGTCTTTGTGAAGTCTAGTTGTAGTTACGAGCTGAACCCTTCGTTAGCTACGATGCATCGTAATGTTAGTGAAATCGACCCCATGTCTCATCCCCTCAAGCTATTTAAATTATTGTTTATAAGCTGAAGACCATGCACCTCTTCATAACAGAAACAATTGAAGCTCTGCTAGTTCCTGATCGGGATGATTCAATAAAACAACAACCAAATTAGAAGAGCCGTTTTGAGAGATCTGAACATTACCTTAAGAGTCAACCCACTACCCAATATTTCACAGTCCACATTCAACATCCTATTGTTTTCTTGTTATTTTATTTCCATAGGCGTTGCTATCATAACAGTTGAACTTGTTGAAAGAGACAACAGCCTTTGTTAAAAGTACGCACGTAAACTAAACAGCGTAGTTTGTTCGCCGTTCAAATTAGGTACCTCCACTCAAATGACTAGACTTTAGAATGCTTTGTCCGATTTCTACACAATACATTTTCTATGAAAGCTAATGAAATATGACATCTCATATAGGAACCATTTTGCAACAAAAGAATAAAAAGAACTGGTTATATAAAATCACTGATAAGATTATGTACATTTTATTTTGACTCACTCTGTATAGGAACGCTCTGCCAGGGATTGGCTACGATAATTAACCAGCAATCAGTAATAGTTGCCACGCCCACCCTCCTCTGAAATTCAGTATCATAGTGATTATGTAACTTCCCCAGTAACTGGTTCACGCACATCCCCTGACAATGATGTATGCGCTACTTTTGTGTGGTGATCATTTCGATCATGGTTCAAAACTAGAAAGTGTGAACCAGTTGTTAGGGTGATAATCGGATTACACGTAACACTTCGAGATTGAATTAGCGTAAATGCTGAACTCTCACATCCCTGTCCTTATGTAAATCTAGGGTTAAAACTGAGCACTTACCTGTGTTAAATACAGCATGTCTTCGTAGATCTTGATTTCAGAGGACTTGGAAGGAAGATGAAAATGCTTCTTGATCATTGTTTCCATTTCTGTATTACCTGGAAATACAAAAATAGAACAGTGGAAACTCAGTCACAGGAAAATGCAAAACCTGTAAAACTATATAATAATAATAGACTCACCAGGTATACACTGTATGCAGCACCCCAAGAAGGAGCATTCGCACAGGAGACCAACGGCTTAATTTGACTATAAGAACCATGGAGCTTTGCTTGCCCAAGGAAACAAGGAGACGTAAACCGCCTGGCCCTTGGCTCGAACCCACAACCTCTGTATTACGAGACCTTTGCTCTAACCGCTCGGCTACGCTCCCCTCGCGCCTCTCCCAGGGATCGAAGCGCTTTACAATATTTAAACTACAATAAATAACTATAAACAAAGAAGAATTCTGATACTTTGCACAGTGAGTATACAAAGATGCATTGAGGATTGCATAATAGAATTATGTTCCTGGCTGTTTTTCTTCAGGGGGATCTTCAAAACTTTTTGATACACCTTGTAGGGCTCTTTTGAGATAGCACAATCAACCACCATTTTGATGAGTTATCGGAGTTTTGTTTCCATGCATTAAAACAAATCAGTTGATTAGGCGTCGGAGCACATTTAGGCCACAACTTTGTGCGACCGGCCGCAACCTGGCCACA
The DNA here is from genome assembly GCA_000969725.1 of Ophiothrix spiculata. NCBI lineage: Eukaryota > Metazoa > Echinodermata > Ophiuroidea > Amphilepidida > Ophiotrichidae > Ophiothrix > Ophiothrix spiculata. Next base: position 11,015 of record JXSR01S048829.1, read on the forward strand.
GCCTTAATTTTCCAAGATGGCGACCATAGGTTTGATTTTTCACTTCAAGATTATTGTAAAATATTCATAATGTTTTGAAATTATTTAGAGGTGCATTATCAAGCCTACGGTCGCCATCTTGGACAATGAAGGCTGTGGCCAGGTTGCGGCCGGCCGCACAAAGTTGTGGCCTAATTGTGCTCCAACACCTTAAGGATCCATACAATGTATAGGACTATCATAGCATCAAAGCTTGGTTATAATTTGCTTCCAAACATAATAACCACTTGAACAAATAAACTAACTTACCAAATGCATGATGCTGTCTATGTTCACTAAAATTTGACACGTATGTCCAATCTGACTTCTCTGATACCAAGGAAACGGTTTCAAATGACGGCCAAGACTGGTAGCCGTATTCAGACGCAAACCTGGGCTTGGGGAATGTGCTGTCATCCCAACAGTCAGCATTGTAGTTGTAGTAATGAACTAAAAAGAAAGAACATATGCAGAAAAACATGAGTTACAGTAATTTTTGGAATATAAGCCACAGAGAGTATATGACTGTCAATTGCAACTCCCAGCCTCCACTTACGGTGTATGATGAACCAATCAATCATGTCCCGGACTTTAAATACCTCTGATGCATGATGGCCTCGAGTTACAAAGATCTAATCAGACGAAAAGCCCTTGCCTGGTCCGCATTCTGGAAGTTGGAACTTGTATGGAAAAGTCAAACCATTCCCATTGAAACCAAAGTACGACTTTTCAACACCACATGTGTGACGGTACTGTTATACAGCTGCGAATCATGGGTTACATCATGTTTTAGAATCATGCACAGCATGTCCCGAATACACAAATATATGCTGACACTAACACCGAACCATTAATTTACCGAGTGAGGTTGCGACAACTGACCTTCCTTGGTCATGTTCTTAGAATGCCAGAGGAAGAACTCTGTACGACATATGCCCTATTAACACCTCCCCATGGGAAAAGGAAACCAGGTCGACAGAGAACTTCTTATTTGTCCTATATCCAAAAGCTGCTTGGTGACCAAGATAACATGCCTCAACCAAATGCTATCCGGACACTGACCCAAAATAGAAGTGAATGGAGAAACTACTGTAAACGCCAATATTTCCACGCTCAGTAATTTTCGAGCTCAGCCAATTATGGACCTTTTCGCGCGTTTTTATTTTCGCGCATATGAACATTGTCAGAGTGTAGAATCCCATTTGCAACAAATCCACATTAATTTTTGCGGTACATTAATTTTCGCGCTAATTTCAATTTAGGCGAAAAGCGCGAAAAATAAATGTAGCGCGAAAAATACCACTTATACAGTATGTGATCGCCTGCTGCGCAGCCGAACGATGATAAAGCCACAGTTAACGTGGATATATGCACCTACAAAAGTCTCTGCAGCTTATACGGCAATCAAGCTTTGCAGCGTTACTTTAGATCTTCATCCCTAAATACTTGCTGCTCAATTTTGAACGGTCATATTTCATTATACAAGTGCAAGAAAGTTGTATCTGCAACTGCTGCCATAAGTTATGCTTATTTAACACCTTGTCACTAGAATGTGAAAAATCCCTCTGTGTCATATGTCAGTGGCTCTGCCCACGGGGGTACTTATATTAACAGAAGATACGGGCATGTGCCGCCCTCAAGACCCCTTTAGCCTCCTCTTCTGCTCCCCCAGATGCTCTTTTCAAGATAACTTCAATTCCGAAGACCCCATTTTCAAAGAAAATGACTAAAATGTGTTTTGTTATATTTTCAACCTTATTTTGAGCAATTTTCAGGCCAAATAGTCATACTTTAATGGGGAAAAATCAGTTCCTGAGCCATCAATTCGGGGAAAAAAATCAGTTTCATACACCCTATTTTTGACAAAAAATCGTTCTGCAAGACCCTATGCTGGATATCCTGGATCTCACACACCTACTTGGGGATCTGCCACTAACCTAAAGGCTGGACATCTTACAGTGTGCATTTTCAAATTATGTCAAATGTCTTCACTCTGTAAGATGGGCTGGATGACACCAATGGAATCACTTCCTGTGGGTCATACCTACCATCCCCATAGTGGGTGTCTTGTGGTTCCCAGGCCACCCAGCCTTCCTTCTCTGTCTCCACTCCATTACACTAGGAACAGAGTTTGACCATAAAACATACATATTTGATGATAGATAATCAGATGTGACCAGACAAGAAGATATTTTTGTCCATAATTGATCATAATCTTTTTATTGAT
>JXSR01S048835.1:90482-104799 GCA_000969725.1 Ophiothrix spiculata
ATCAATACATATGTCTATAGTTGCCATGCGAATCCTGGTTTTAAAGTTATAAGCATTTAAAAATGGGTAGTTAATTTTTGGACACCCTGTAGTTGCAGTTCAAAACATAAATTGAAAGGTTGCGAAAATAAGGTTAAGGTTACCGTATGCGATAACCCAACTGTGAAATGCATAATGGTTATCGCTACGGTATTTGCTGACGTTATTGAGGGACTGATTTATAGATATGCTTGAGTTATCTTTATATCCCTATACTTTATAATGGGATAACACCCACTTAATCAATTGTGTGTGGAAGTTTATAATTTCTAGTCCCTAGTGCTGCCCACGCATATGGCAATGAAATCATGAAGCCATAAAATTAATTTGTACCCCGTTGTGATCACTGAGCGTGAATAACTGTAGTCTTTTTGTTCTGATCATTATCATTCGATTAGTTTTGCCAGAAATAAGAACACAGTATAAGCACAATAATAGTTTAACGTATATCCCCGTTAATTTAACGTGAAAATCGGGCTATTTCAAAGTCAAGCGGTAATATCAACCGCTACATTTAACGTTTGCGTTCTCTATGAGAGAAATTGCAACAGGTACTTGCACGTTAAGTTGTATACCATACAATTCAATGAGAAAAGCAGTCAGAAGGCGAAATTGACTTGAACAATAGCAAACTAAAGCTCTTAATTTCTGGATGTTGATTGGGAAACGATTGTTTTAATAAGCATTAGTTAATGTCTGGACTATGTTAGACCATGTGTGTAAGTCAAGGTGACACACTTTGATAGTTTAAAAATACACGAAGTGAAAATATAAGTAGATTTTTACGTACAGCTCTAATTGAAATGAAGTTCAATAAGGTTGCCGCTGACGCTATTTTCACAGCTGCTCATTTGCATTTGAATAGAAATAAGGTTAACGTCGAAAAATGCGATCGCGGATTTACAACGCAACCTCTCAATTATCTTGACTGTCGCGTACCTTTGTTTTGGTAAAATACCTATATTTCAGGTGGAAAACCTAAAACTAGTATAGAGGAAATGTAACAATAAATTCAAGTACGTAGGCCATACAGAATCACCATATTGCTATTTTGCAACTACATCGAATATTTTTCGTCTGTAGAACAGTCTATTTTTTTAAGCTTCCAAATATTTTGTGCAACAAGTCTTTGTTATTATATTGATTCCAATGCATTTTCTGATTAATAACGGATACTTGATGTGGTAAACCACCAAACATTTGATATCAAGTAAAGTACAAGTGTGGTGTATTGATTTTTCATCACCAAGCCTCCGCCTCCGTTATTATTAGAAACTACATTGGAATTATATAACAGATTATAGAATAACAAAGACTTGTTGCATCAAATATTTGGTAGCTCATAAGAACTATAGACAGACTCTAACTTGTGTATTTTGATACCTGGTTTTTTTTTCATGTAAGAGCGCTATATAAATGTCTGCATTGTATTGTATTGTATTGTATTGTATTGTATTCAGTTTTCTTGCCTCAGGGACAATGTGCTGTACCATTTTGTTTCCTTTGTCTAATGGAGATTTGTACATTTAAAGACGAATTGGGAAAGGTTTTTAAGAACTGTCGTAGAATACATATTTCTTCACTTGCAATCATTTGTATTTTCTCATTGCTGTTTGGGTGTTTGAGACACGTTACAGCAAAAGGTACCTTAAGTCGGAGCTACAAGAGTCTGATGAACAAACTGTTTAGAACAAATTAATTATCAATATTTGAATAGAGGATAGTAAATTAAAGCCATCCCATTTAGGTTCCTTGATGAAGTAACAATGGAACAAAGTCAAGAGGTGCCTACTTTAAGAAAATAACGAAAAGTCAGAAAAAAATATATAAATGACCGATAAAATGATAAAAACTCGAAACTTGGGAATAGCTGATCGTTGGGATATCATAATTTTATCTATACGTAAGTTTTTTGTCAGGAATGTTAAAATGCCAGTTTGAAATGCCAGCTAGTAAGCTAGTAATCTAAACATTTTCAATATCTTTAATTAAAAGTGACTATATCTTGTGATCATATCTTGTAAGCATTGCAACTGTTCTATCATTATGTTTGTTGTTGAAGTAATTACCTTTACAGATTTGCGTGAAAAGTATAATTTTTTGTAATACATTTCTTTAATTGGCTATTAACTAAAATTTTGATGTAATTAACGTATCCGACGCTTCTTTTAATGAGTAAAATTAGATTTTGTCACACTGCTTGAAATTTCAATTTATGATTGTAGAATGTCATAAAACATGACAAAGTGTTAAAAGAACACGCTTTATGCATATATAAACTGCCACATTTCACACTATTGTAGGCAATAAGAGAAATTTAATTAAGTCGAGAGACTGTTTTTGTTACAATATGTCTCCTTTATCGTTCTCGTTAATTAATCTTAGTCATATCTGTTTCTTCATACTTCACACTTCACAAAATTTCACAAGTGCCTTGTCGTACAGATTTCTATTTCAAACATTCTTTAAACAAATGATTTAAATCATCTTAGTTCCAACAAATACATGATTTAAATCATCTTAGTTACAACAAATACCATTTGTTCTGTTGGAAGGTATTTTTAATTGCTGATGGATTTATTTATTTTCAGCGTGATTTTTTGTTTGATACAGTATGAACTATGCATCATTTTGAAAATGTCAAAAATATCTAGGACTGATACAGTTCTGTTAATAATATCTTTGACTTTCACAAACAAGAGGTTGTACTTTCAATAGAGAATAAACTAAATGATGCAACCTTTAATAATAATTTTGTACTGTGTGAGAGTGAAACATAATATAATAAGACAGTAATAATTGCAGAAACTGGAGAGCAGTATATGAGAGCAATATCGTTTTACATCAATAATATTTGTTGACCTGCCCGACTTCTACATTTATGTTTTAATGATCCTTTTGGCATTTTCTGAATCTCTGGTCTAGCCTGTTTTCATAAAAAGTAAGAAAATGTGCTAACATAAATCCCTTATGTGTCTTAAAATGCATACAGCAATAAAAAATTAGAGTAGATTGTCTCTTTGAACTTTCATTCTCTGTCCGTCAAACTGCTCAGCTTTGCCATTTTCGTGTCCCTGTCATCTATGTATCTTGTTTACATTTATTAGAAACGATTTTTAGTTGTATAGTTTGTGCATGAGAGTGACATTAGTAACATGTGTTGAATTAGAAATTGAAACATACCGGGAAATATTTACATATTGACAGGGGAGTCGCGAATGAAGAAATAGATGGGATTTAACGACAAATATGCTATTCCATAAGGGTCAAAACATAGTTCTTTTTAGCTATTAAACATTTGGTGCAACAAGTCTTTGTTATCGTTTAATCTGATATATAGTTCAAATGTATTTTCTATTAATAACGGAGGCCTGGTGATGAAAAATCAATACACCACAAAATTTTCTTTGACGTCAAATGTTTGGTGATTTTCAACACCATCAGTTATTAATTAAAAGATGCATTGAAATTCATGTAATAACAAATTTTGGATAGCTCAAACAAACTATGTTTTGACCCTTACGGTTGTTCACAACAACAAAATTGTTGCAAAACATCAATTTTATATCATCCATTGTCGAACACACAAAGAACTACAGTAAGAGGTACACTACTACATTATAGGTAAGTTTAAAACGAGGCATTAAGCTTAAGCAAACAATTTCGGGGGGGGGGGTTCGGCAAAAACGAACTTTTTGATATAAACTCTATGTCGACACATATGTCTATATCGACAAAACAATTATTGCGGCATATAGACAAGAAAAAACATCCTTATATTATCCGGTCATCCGTTTTGCTTGGCATTGGACTCCTGTTTATTTGTGTATTTTAACTAATAATAATAATAATAATGGCATTTTTATAGCGCCTTTTACCGAAGATACAAAGCGCTCATGATTCGCTGCAGGTAAATCGTCACAACCATTTGACTTCACTTAGAAGTGCTTCCGTAGAGCACATTCTATCGGTACTTCGGCTGTAATATTCACCCTTTGTGCAGCTTCCCATAACCTGGGTGGGGGCAAACTCAGATGGACAAATCTAGTGACAGTTTTAGATGCAGGAGGAAGACCGGAGTACCCGGAGAAAACCCTACGGAAGCGAGTATGGACTGTAAACCAAATGCACATACAGCGCCGGGGCCAGGAATCGAACCCAAGACACCCGAAACTCATTGGTGCAAAGCCAGGGATTTACCGCTAACGCTAACCCGCTTCCCCAAAGCGGGTTAGCGTAGCGGTAAAGGGCAAACTATTTGCCCTTTCTAGGGTTTTTACCATTTCCATGTTTATATTGTAGTTAAAGTTTGATAGTGTAATTAATGTAAAGTGTATTGTGTATTTTTAATTGAATTTTATTGTTCAGCGCACTGAGGCTTTTGTTAACTGCGCTGTATAAGTTTCCCTTATTCTTCTTATTGTTGTTATATTACAGTGAGAAAACACTAGTCAAGTGCTTCCTTCTATTGACTCTTAAAAGATTATTTTGAAACTGGAGGGCACTGTCAATTTCATTTTACGTCAATATAAAAATATTTTTGACCTGCCCGACTTCTACATTCATGTTTTAATGATCCTTTTGGCGTTATCAGGTCTAGCTTCTTTTCATAAAATAGAATAAAATGCACCGACATAAATCCTGTGTGTCTTATAATACATTTAGCAATAAAAGTATATATTCTCACTTTGAACTTTCATTCTCTGTACTCAGTAAAAATATGGCGAATTGTACAATATGAAAACTCTTAAGGCTACTCTCCTCTTTTTAAATAACGAGATGGGGAATGTCATGATCACTGATGGCTCATTCCAGTGGAAACTAAACCTTTTTTTATTTCAAGCAAAAAATCAGCTTTTTTTATTCGACCACATAAACATGTTTTTCAGTCATACATTTGTTACTTGGTACGTGAGAAGTATTTTCCAATCAGAAATTGTAAAGTTTGTATATCCGTGCATGAATGAGCATATGTTTTGTTTCAAAAATGTCACAAACGTTACCAAAAAGTTACACCAAAATGTCACAAACGTTACCAAACGTTACAACACAAAACAATGCATTAAAATAAATCCTGGCGATATAATGTTCTGTAATTTTTATGAGATATTTGTAAATATGTTTCCCATATAAATCGGTGTAAGGCGTAATAAAAAAATCGTTGACACTTCAGAGAAATTGTACTTTGAAGTGATTAGGAGCAAAAAAACCATTTCCGTGCGCGGTCACAAACGTTACCGAACGTTACATGGACTTTACTCAGGATTTTGGCAATTGATTTAATTTTCAAATATCTACATGTCTTGACCCCACCAGTGAGCACCATTATCAACAACAAACTCGTTGATATAATGTTTATGCTAGGTTCTGTGGCCATTTAAAAGTGAAATTTTGCAATTTTTCGGTCACAAACGTTACTTTGGAATGAGCCTGTCAATAGTTTTTAACTACGTAAACAGGGAAAACTATCATAATTTTTCGCGTGCGTGAGGGGTGGAGTCTCTTAATTACATATTTGCCTAATTTATTGATTTCGTTTACAGAAACATCTTCAAATTTGCAAGGACGGTTTTCTTTAAAAACGTTGACATCGGGTTTTTTCTTAATCTCATAAATTTTACGCAGTTCGAATCATAGAGTCCAGAGTTTTGGGTGAGTAAAATCAATAATCATGGCTAATGTAATAATTAAAGACTCTTTTCTTTATTTATGCCAAAAATATGATAGTGTAAATAAATTAAATTTTCACTTCACTTAGAAGTGCTTCCGTAGAGCACATTCTATCGGTACTTCGGCTGTAATATTCACCCTTTGTGCAGCTTCCCATAACCTGGCTGGGTGGGGGCAAACTCAGATGGACAAATCTAGTGACAGTTTTAGATGCAGGAGGAAGACCGGAGTACCCGGAGAAAACCCTACGGAAGCGAGTATGGACTGTAAACCAAATGCACATACAGCGCCGGGGCCAGGAATCGAACCCAAGACACCCGAAACTCATTGGTGCAAAGCCAGGGATTTACCGCTAACGCTAACCCGCTTCCCCAAAGCGGGTTAGCGTAGCGGTAAAGGGCAAACTATTTGCCCTTTCTAGGGTTTTTACCATTTCCATGTTTATATTGTAGTTAAAGTTTGATAGTGTAATTAATGTAAAGTGTATTGTGTATTTTTAATTGAATTTTATTGTTCAGCGCACTGAGGCTTTTGTTAACTGCGCTGTATAAGTTTCCCTTATTCTTCTTATTGTTGTTATATTACAGTGAGAAAACACTAGTCAAGTGCTTCCTTCTATTGACTCTTAAAAGATTATTTTGAAACTGGAGGGCACTGTCAATTTCATTTTACGTCAATATAAAAATATTTTTGACCTGCCCGACTTCTACATTCATGTTTTAATGATCCTTTTGGCGTTATCAGGTCTAGCTTCTTTTCATAAAATAGAATAAAATGCACCGACATAAATCCTGTGTGTCTTATAATACATTTAGCAATAAAAGTAGAGTATATATTCTCACTTTGAACTTTCATTCTCTGTACTCAGTAAAAATATGGCGAATTGTACAATATGAAAACTCTTAAGGCTACTCTCCTCTTTTTAAATAACGAGATGGGGAATGTCATGATCACTGATGGCTCATTCCAGTGGAAACTAAACCTTTTTTTATTTCAAGCAAAAAATCAGCTTTTTTTATTCGACCACATAAACATGTTTTTCAGTCATACATTTGTTACTTGGTACGTGAGAAGTATTTTCCAATCAGAAATTGTAAAGTTTGTATATCCGTGCATGAATGAGCATATGTTTTGTTTCAAAAATGTCACAAACGTTACCAAAAAGTTACACCAAAATGTCACAAACGTTACCAAACGTTACAACACAAAACAATGCATTAAAATAAATCCTGGCGATATAATGTTCTGTAATTTTTATGAGATATTTGTAAATATGTTTCCCATATAAATCGGTGTAAGGCGTAATAAAAAAATCGTTGACACTTCAGAGAAATTGTACTTTGAAGTGATTAGGAGCAAAAAAACCATTTCCGTGCGCGGTCACAAACGTTACCGAACGTTACATGGACTTTACTCAGGATTTTGGCAATTGATTTAATTTTCAAATATCTACATGTCTTGACCCCACCAGTGAGCACCATTATCAACAACAAACTCGTTGATATAATGTTTATGCTAGGTTCTGTGGCCATTTAAAAGTGAAATTTTGCAATTTTTCGGTCACAAACGTTACTTTGGAATGAGCCTGTCAATAGTTTTTAACTACGTAAACAGGGAAAACTATCATAATTTTTCGCGTGCGTGAGGGGTGGAGTCTCTTAATTACATATTTGCCTAATTTATTGATTTCGTTTACAGAAACATCTTCAAATTTGCAAGGACGGTTTTCTTTAAAAACGTTGACATCGGGTTTTTTCTTAATCTCATAAATTTTACGCAGTTCGAATCATAGAGTCCAGAGTTTTGGGTGAGTAAAATCAATAATCATGGCTAATGTAATAATTAAAGACTCTTTTCTTTATTTATGCCAAAAATATGATAGTGTAAATAAATTAAATTATCATGTGTAACTAGGTAAAACTTGCAGAAAACATGAAATACCCCGTCACGATATTTTCGAGACTACATCTACAGAATTTGTTTATTGGTAGTAGTATTCATATTACATATGATAATTTGGATGAATCCAAATGCCAGTTTAAATACCATATTCCATTTATTGCTATAAGTATACCGTAGTTTTACATATGTTGTTACAGATTATATGGTTAAACAGTGCGTGATGTTAAACTGATCAACTGAGATATACCTCTATATAAAATAATAAGAATTTCCATCAGATTTTCTGCTGTATAATTTGATCGCCTTGATCAATTTCAACAAGTAAGGTGTCATTTTAAAGTTTAGAACACGTTGACTTTGAAATGAAAAAAGCAAAATTGATATCATCTGCAAAAATCCCCCCTTTCGGGGTGAGCCATCACATTTAAGATAAATCATATAACTGTTTTCTGATCAGATTGGCAGTTAGAGTAATTTGCTCTCGATATATCTGCAGGTAGTGTACTTTCCATCGTTTCATTTCTTAAATTGGCTATTAACTATAAGTCAGTGTGATTCGACAGACGTAATCAACGCTTTCTGTGCCTATTTGCTTAATTTTAATGATACTGCTAAAAACATGCCAAACTGTGCACTTCAAAAAATCTGACTTTCATAGTTTGCACTATCAATTAAAGATAGAATGCCCTCATACGGTATGACAAAGTGTCAGAAGTTTTAAGAATCTGCTAAGGCTGAAACTAACTGTCACATTTCACACTAATGAAAGCAATTAGAGACATTTAATTAGATTGGTAGACTCCATTTCTTTATAAATCTGTCTCCTTTATCCGTTTCATTAATTTAAATCTGTCTTCTTTATTCGTTTCATTAATTAATTTTAATTTGGTGTGTTGATACAGGGTGAGTCAAAATAAAGTTGACCAAGATTAATAATTGTATAACAGAAAAACAACTGATACTCAAAACCACTGTGAAGCACTAAATAAATGTGTAGTCTCTTCTGCTTATTTTAAAGAAAGACTGAAAGAAATTGGCAACTCCTAAGCAGGGGGGACGGAATTGATTTTGTTGTTTTTTTCCCGCAAATTCCCATAGGATTACATGTGATTTCACGAATATACTTTTACAAATTCTTAATATACACTGATAGCACTTATTAAATTATCTAAATGTCAAATCCGTTGGAGTTGGATAATCAACTCCACTCAGAATAAGTTTAATAACATTTTATTTGCAAATTTTAAAATGATAGTGAAAGAGACACATGCGCATATGCATTAAACCAGCGTCTGTCAGCACACCCATTTCTGAAACAGTTTTTACCATTTATTTGCTTAGTTTAGAGATATTATCATAGTAATTGATTTAAAATTACTTGATATGTTTTTATTTTATTTTTCTCCGAAGTTTGTCTCGAATTTTGCATTTGAGAAAATATATTCAAGTGGCGATATTGAGGGCGTCATGTACACATTTTATTTTGGCACAGTGATCGCTAGCTTCCTCGTTGGCCTAATGGTTGTTACGGCGTCAGGCTTCGGGCCGTGAGATCGCAGTTTCGAGCATCCTCAAGACCATGGTGATTTTTCTTTGTCAGAAAAAAAATATATATTTAAAAGAAATTTTAAAAAATAAGTAAATTAAATTCCCAAAAATGTTTCGAATGGTGTTTCAGAAAGATTTATCTCCTAGCTTTTAGAGGGTCATAACTTTAAAATATTACAATGAAATCAAAACATTTAGCTTGAAATACAATGAACAGGTCATAGACTATTTTGTGTAAAAAAATCAAGTGATATCGATAATATTTGATGATATGCTCAATTGCGTTTGCGTTACAAGCGGTGTAAAAGGCCTGTGTCCAAATTTCAATGCAGATTGTCAGACAGATATTTCCATTAACATTAAATGGCAGAGATTGTCGACAAATTCAGTTTTTGTTCCTTATTTGTGACATGAACAACAAATCACGGGTTTTCTGAAGGGATTTAATCGCTGTTTGTCCAAACTTGTCCATCAATATAATACGAAAATGTCTACCCAATTGATCTGAATGATAATGATTGTTTACTGCCATGCCAGGCAATTAGTCCAATAACATAGCAATAACAGATACCAGCAAAACACAACCATTCTCTGAACATCATCAATTTAAGTTTTGTGTCTCTTGAAATATCCTGTGTAGATGCCGAGCACTGCATTACATTTTGTTAGCAAGCTGTTCTACCTTGCAACCATGTATGACTATCTTCGCCTTAGTTTAGCCCAATAGCTGGAAATATATCCAACATGTTCTTAACATGCACTCTGTATCAAATATCTTCCTTTCCTAAAATCTCTTACTAAAGCGTTCCAGATTTCAGCAAATATGAGAACAATTTTTCTTTTTAATGTGGTGTTGAAGTGCACAACAAATTGATACTGCAAAATAAAGACAGCCCATGTTCAATCTGCATGCATTAACACTGCTTATAAGTCAATAATTTACCTATAGGTAAAGGCGCTATGTTTATCCCTCCAAGTGTAATAAAAGTGCTTGGTGATTCGCTTAATACTATGTTAACATATTTTTTTTAAATAAAACAAACTCCCATTTCATTTCACTTAACCCCCCCCCCACACACACACACACACACACACACACCCACACCCCTTCATAAACCGGGATATATATTCTCTTTAATGATGGGTAACAATTGATTTTTGAAGTGACATTTGAATGCCCCTTAGAACCCATCAGTTGATCATAAATGTGATTTAATATAACATATAGGTGATTATAATAATGAACATTCCACATCTTTAATTTTACGTATTTACTTATTTTAAAAATTGAGTTCTGAAGGAAATAACTGTCTGACACTCAATATTGAAACTTGGACAGAGGAGTTTTACACCACTTGTAACGCAATCGAGCATATCATCAAAACCATTGAACCATACAACTTGATTTTTTACACAAAATAGTCTACCGTATGACCTCTATATTATATTTCTTGGTTGTTGTTGTTGTTGTTTTGTTTTGTTTTATTTCAATTTAATTTTCTTAAATTTATTATACACTTCTGAGCTAGTAGTTAATTCTTTTTGGACACCCTGTATATTATATAGAAAACAACCTTTTTCAAACTGTTCACGGAACTGATGAGCAAACAATAACAAATGCAAATTAAACATTTAATCAAGGCAGGTAATTTAATAAAGGGAAGTAATTACCTCTTGATTAATGCCCTACCTTTTGCATGGGCTAATATTGAAACATTAAAGCAACGAAATTGACCATTCTTAGGGTGAAAACATAGTCGGCCTCCAAACAAAATTTTCGCTACCAAACATTTGGTCGTGACGTCACCAAATATTTGCCATCGATTTTAAAGTATGAACCGGTAACAAACATTTGATGCAATGTATATGGCAATTCAATACATGTGCAATCTAGTGCGAAACTTTATTTGGAGTCACTCGTCATTTTGACGTCACGACCAAATATTTGGTAGCAAAAATTTTGTTTGGAGGCCGACTATGTTTTCGCCCTTACGAGAAGCTGTCCTTGAAATGCAGATCCTTAACTAAAAATGAGGAATCATTAAGAACATGTTTTTATACGGGAATTTCAAAAAAAATCTCAATGCATGGAATCAGTTTTCACCTGCTTGATACCAAATTGATAATGATGTTGAGTCGTTACGTAAGTCATACATTAAATGGAATGGTACCTTCTGACAAAGATGCACAAGGTACCTTTGTAGTTGAAACCTTAAGGTGATGGGCTACCTTGAAAATGATTTTTTTTTAAATTTTACATGCCAATTTGTTCACATGGTGGTATGTTGTTACCTATGGCATAGCAAATTCATCGGGGAAAAAATTGGGTCAAAGGTCACCTAATTTGCTTAAAAATGGCAGCCATCTTGGATTTTTAGGGTATATTTTTAACGGCATTTTTCAATACCTAAATTTATTTTTTGAAAGGTTTTTTTTACCAATTGATACTCAAGGATCTATAAAAATGCGTAACAGAGCCCTTTTTTGAGATTTCTGGATAAAAAGGGGTAACATTTAAAAAAACAATAAAATACATAACAAATATCACCAGTTGAAAAACAATAAAAAAACGAAAGAAATTATTTTTTTCCGCAACAGAAAAAATGCCATAACTTTGGGACCGAAGCTCCGATTTTGGTGAAACAAAGACCATTTAAAAAGCTAAAATTGCTCAATACATGAATATTTATAAATCCAAAATGGTGAAATTCAACCTATTCAAGGTAGTTTAATGCAAACACAGACCCTCAGATGTTCAAAGATATTTGGAACGCAATTCATAATGAAGCATCATTGCGATTTATTGTTTTTCAGATTGTCTTGCCTATGTTAGTTTGTACTTGGACCTGGAATTATTTTGAGCTGACACTTGGAATAAACTTTTTTTATGGGTTTTTGTATTTTTTTAGTATATCGAAGATATGAAGATTCTAATTTGAATTCCATAATAACTGTTACTAATTGTTACAATATTACTTTTGAAATTCACTTACCGATAATGAAAATGATATTTTGACAGTTACATAATTCCCAATCGAAATTGACAGCCCCACGAGATCATAAGAAAATATTATAAAAACTTTATTAAAATATTTTCTAAATGTTTTCTTGAAACGTATTTAATTAAAGATGCATTAAGAAGATGTACTTGTGTAGCCTTAAAGTGCCAATATAAATGACATGTAAGGAACATGAAGTGTGTAATAGCAGACAGCAGAATCTACATCAGATTTGAAACAAAACAATTATTTCAAGGAGAAAAATGATTTGTAAGCCAGTGCCGCCAGTAAAATAAGTTTTGATATACCGTATCTTTTTTATTTTGTAAAATATGTTCAGCTTTTTGTTCATTTATTTATTTTCATTTTTTAGGTGAGGCAGCAATTGCTAAGTGTGAATCCAGCCGTCCTCCTGTTGAGTATTGCTGTAGACAAATCTTGGTGTTATATTACAACAGAGCAGGTATCACTAAATAGTGTAGTAATAAGTCCAGGGTTTAAGGGGTAAGAGAGTCCATTGATGGTTGCCATGAGCTAAAAAACTTTTTTAACATATTTGACTATTTGACAAGGTTAACATTATAGTAATAAAATGAGAATCCAAAAATAGTAAAAAGTAGACCAGAAATGTGATTTTTAGCCCAATTTACGAAAACATTGACAGCTGTGTCTACAGTTAGTTTACCGTTTCTTGGCAACAGCAGCTATACATGTATTGACAATCGCGAAATACTGAACCGTGAGCTCTGCTTTGTATTATTAATGACATACAATATCGACAGAAAAGCCACTACCCGGGGAGACACCTCCTAAACCCATCATTGTAACAGTAATCATGGTAATGTATTCAGCTATATTGACACCGCTTTTCAAACATCTCTTTAAAAATACACACGTAGCTATAAGCTATTCCTGGAAAAAAAGTCGAGTACATTTGTATCGTGCAACATTCCTGAGCTGCACATTTGTAACACAATTATCTAGCCCAGTCTTAGTAAATTTCTAGTACAAACTTTTGTACAAGAAATGTACTAAAACTGTACTAGATGATGTTCCAAATGTGCAGCTCAGTAAATGTTATACTAGATTTTTACCAGGGATTTTATTAATATCCCTAAATAACCTGCCCCCTCCCCCAAAGGGTTCTTCATTTTGCACTAGATCTAAATAATAAAAGAGAAACTGCGCTCTTCTTATTTTGAAAGGTTCTCACTGAGAGACTCCGGTTGCATAAATTTAGCTAGGGCTAGGGGTGGAAACTTGGCGCTTTACCCGTATTATTTTTACCCATACTTTTCGAAGAGTGAAGCTTTGTTAATGCACTGAAATAATAATTCTGAGGTGTGCTTTTCTTTGTGTGTTTCTTTTTTCTGTTCACATATTGGTGCTTCAAATTCTTTTTAATTTATCTAATTTTTGCCTTTCAGTTAGAAAATGGCGGGAAAATGTACGTTTTTGTGTCTAGTGTACCTTTTTGTGCCTAACAGAAAGTAGATGTTTGTATTTTAGCTCTGGGAAAAAATCGAGTACAATAAATTCTAGTACACATTCCGATTTTTCCCAGGGAGTTTACCCTAGTTCTAGAGACTCTACTCTATACCCTTTAACATATAAGTCATTCCTTTTAATTGTGACGGAACCCCCCGTATACAACATTATTATTCAACTCTAATCATGCTAATAGATTCAATAGTTTTCACACTGTGTTGAACATGTTGAAAGCATATTACACAACATGGCCATGCAAATACGTTGATACAAGGACACAATAAATTACCGTTCCAGTGACGCGGCAAATTTGAAGTTGAAAGCACCTTGCATTTATCCACATTTTGGGCGCAAACTGCTAAGAATTAAACGGTATTTCAATCGTAGTGTCCTATCAATCAATAACATAATTTTTAGAGCCGCACCATTTGCTATTGGAGGTGATTGGACTGATAATTACTCAAATGTTCACTGGCAAGTAACAACGGAATGCTGCATGTTTCAAACCGAAAAATATGGGATTTATAACGGATTTTTACAGCTGATGTAAGTAAACTATAATATAAATGATTTTTTATTATTTCAATTTTGTTTTTAGTTATTTTTTGAACATGAATGTCGTGAACATAAGATGAATCCGAGCAATTTTATACTTTGAGGCTTCAAAACAC
>JXSR01S048857.1:13046-25352 GCA_000969725.1 Ophiothrix spiculata
AGATGATATACATTTGAAGGTATTGACTATTTACTCTGGTCCTAGAGTAGATGACGTATTTTGACATACGGTCACGGTACCAGGAGGATTCCCCTCTGTATTGCGAACAGCCGTAACTTAGCCCGTGACGTTCTTTTACACCCGACAGTGTGTCAGGACCACTGTAGATGGGACCGACGCGTAAAGCCGTCGAGACGGCTTTACGTGCGATCCGAAGCACGAAGCAAGTAGAGTTAAGTTTCTTGCCTAAGGAAACAAGGTGACGTGTCGAGCACGGGCTCCATCCCACTACATACGAATGCATTTGATTATGAGTCCAACGTTCTAACCACTCAGCCACGCTCCCCTCCTATAATAATTTTTGCTATTTTAATAAATTTTAAAGAAAATTGCGTTTTGACGGCCATATTGATTTTTGGTAATGGAAAAGCATTCAATTGATTAATTGTGATATCATGAGTTTGGCAACCCAGGAAATCAAAAATATGGACACCAACATTATTGTCATTGGTACCATACAAGTCAAAATGTGCCTTGTAATATGCCGTGGAAGTCATTTTGACGGCCATTTTGGATTTCTCAAAATGCTCAATAGTATGTACTTTGCATCATACAGTTTTTGAGTCTATGAGTCTCAAAGATTAAGAATCAATCAAAAACAATTGTGCAGACTCCATTTTGTAGTCAAGCCCAAAATCCATATTTTGCCCAAAGACTATGACACACGAGTGTTAACATCGAGGTTTAATGCATAAATTTTCTGAGTAAAAGTGATGTTTGTTAAATTCTGTATAAACTAGAAAGTATCACTTAATAAATAGTGTGTTTTAACAGTGTTATATATTTGTCACACTCTCTTTAAACCTCGCCAATGACTATTTAAAGACATTCAGACTAACTCTGTTCGCAATTTTTAATACTCCGCCATAACTCTGTTCTGCATAGACTACATTTTTGCCACCCTGCATTTTCATTTTACTCATGTTCTCATCTTTCTCTGTGCAAATTTTGGTTCAATAATCATAAAAAAATAACGGGATTCAAAAAGTGCCGAATTGCGTCTACACTATAGGTAGAACCTTACTTGCAAATCATGCCTCCCCACACTTTCCGGTTCACATGTTTCATTATAATATTTTTCCACTGCACAAAAATACTCTGTGACAAAACCCGGGGAAGTTTGTGAATATGTTCTTAACTAATTAACTTGTTCAATCATGAACTGCCAAAATAGGTTTATTTAGTCCATATTCTATTGATATACACTGAATAATTGGAACGACTGAGAGTTCTCTAGTAAGCTTCTTATAAACGCTCCGACGTTCTATCATAATTATGCAATTTCTGAAGTAAAATTTTGTCTAGTCTAACTATTGCTTTTGCTGAATGCCTCTTGTTTATTAATAGTTGTTACTTGAATTCGGCCTAACAAGATATTTCTCAAAAGTTGAGAAAATGAAGAATTCAAAGTAGTAATAAACTCAGATAATAAACCAGATATATAATCAACTACAGTCGTGAAAGAGAAAGACAACATGAAGACAATACTGTTGTTAGTTCTAACAGACTCACTTGACGGAATGATACATGCAGTTTATTGGCGTTTAAAATATGCAGCTGATATTCAAGGCCATTTCAAATATTTACTTAACTGTCGAGACCATGTTTCCTTTTTGGTGTCTTTTGCACATTTACATATAAAAGATTAATAATGATACAATTATTTACAATATAACTTTCTAAAATAACATTAAGGTTATATGATTCATAATTGATCAAATTCAGTTTGTTCATTTTATATAGAAGTGGAGCGTTGTTCATCACAATGTCTTCAGACAAACTTGGATGGCTATTATATTTCTGTTTCACCTGTCAACAATATGTCATATATAGTATTAAAAGGAATAAAAATGTTTAAATAATTGTTTTCTTATCAAGCAATATAAATAACTAAAGGTTATGCTCTGTAAGTGAGTAATGTTAAAAAATCCAAGTGAATGAGTTTAAAGATAACTGTCCGTAAGGAGTACTGCTGTTACGGTACTTCAATAGGTGATGCATGGCGGTAAACAGAAGAAAGGCTTTGATTTTTTATTCAGTCTTATAGAATGCCATACATTATTAGTGGACTTTTTAACTTAAAAGTACATTACATTTACTTCATAAAAAATTACAAAGCACCACATTATGATTCTACGAGAGAGGCCAATGTATAAAACATTTTACCGCTGCATTATGGATATAATCATGTACAATCCCTTGAAGTTGTAACTTAAAATAATTTAGGCTTGCGCGTCAAAAAATTCTGATTAGATTTTGCACACAAATGAAGGGAGCAAAAATGGGTAAAATAGAATGTCGATATAGATTATTCGTATAGCAAAATGTGGATGTGAAATTCACTTTCATGGTTAACATCCCGCTATATATCCGAATATTCGCTAGTCCTTATTGTTCGCTAGTCCGGATTTGAAGAAAAGGTCCGTCACAAGTCCGAATTCTTAAAAAAAAATATTTTGCTGGTCCAGAATTAAAATAAGGTCCGCTAGTTCTAAGGTTCGCCAATCCGAAAATAAAATAAGGTTCACAAGTCCGAAAGTGAAAAAAATGTTCCACTAGTCCGAAAAAACGGAGTTGTTAATCAACATAATAACCTATTTTTCGGATAAGCGAATCCTATTTTATTTCGGACTGGAGACCTTAGCTGTTTGAGTGATAACAGTTATCAAGGCTATATGTGACCGTCCAGCCCAAACCGGCAGTAAATGCCAGCTTTTGTCATTTTCACTTTTTTAATTATTTGCAAAGACCATTCTTTAATGATTAAAATGACACCTTAATGAACTTCACACGATTTCCAGAAGTCAAGTTATGGTCCGTCAAAGTTTGTCAGGGAGTAAAACGTATAACTGAGATAAACGCGTTCCAAAGTTTAGTAAGCCCTATATTTTCTGTTGATTGTCAAGAATATACCAATTCATTTCACATTTCCTATCATTTTCTTGAAATTAAACTTTGCTGGTATTTTGTAGTAATCACTAAGATTGTGAATCTGTCATAAAATCGATTTCGGCAAATTATGACCTTGACATGTATTTTCACCTGTAGCGTAAAATGAAGTTTCTGGCATTTACTGCTCATACGGGCTGGAAGGTCACATATAATGAGAGGTTTATACAGCCCAAGAAACATACTTTTTTGATATTTCAAAAACATCAAAAACGAGAAACCTTCATTGAACCGTGACCAAGGATTAGAATTGCCGTCCCTCTATAATGGACTGTTCTGATTGACGTCATCATAGGTCAGAAAAGGTCATCTATCTTCACAACATCTTCACAGGACATGTGATACATGTCGAAATATCAAAAAGGTATGTTTCTTCTGCTGTAAACCTGTTTACACCCCTCAGTATGTTTATCTACCAACACGTAGGAACTTTCATTGCAGTTATCAAGGCTGACATTCTAATCTCAGATTATGGCCAATAGCGATGAATGTCGCTTAGAAGTACCACAATATTAATCACGTCGGTCCTGTGTTTCAAAAGCTGTAAAAGGATCGAGTACTCTGTCGGAAAGTGTGAAGAGAATTAGAGTAAGTTTATAAGAAAGTAGTGTCTGTTCTAAAAAATTAAAATAATTTGTCAGTGTCCTTCAATAGATGTATTCATAGCGGCAAACATTAGAAGCCTATGCAAAACATAAAATGGACATTCATGAACTTGAGAGTGCATGCATTAACTTAACAGTATCGTTATGTAAGACTTTCTAAGAATCGCATTCGATATCTAGGAGCTTTATAGCAATATCATGATTAGAAAACACAAACCATATAATACTCGTGATTAAAAAAGACATTGCCTTTGTAAATAAGACTTCCGGGACAATTTAAAATCGTGTCTCTCTTCACATAAATTAAAATTACTGTACTCCTTAACACTTTTCAATTTGCTTCACATGCACTTACTATAAAGTCAAGCTAATGTCTTTAAGCAGTGTATTTTCACAGCTTATTTGTTACTCTAAGATTCTGAGTGGTGCTATTTTTATATTTTATAATTAGCCATTTCATTTAATATCATAAAAAATCATCCTAGAGTTGGAAATCACTGTCAACTACTATACAGCTGCAAATTGTATTTGTTAAATTAAAACAGTTATTTGAAATAAATACAACATTCTCTTAGGGTATTGGTCATTTAATTTATAAGACCCGCATTTAAAAGTGCAACTTTTGAGGGACACGCTGCATTGCTGCATTATGGATACACTCCCGGTTTAAAAGTGTTTCCGCACCTTTAAATACGGGCAAAAACGTAAGTATAATATCAAACGACCAAGACTGAAAAAATTCATGTTTTTATAGGTGCTTAATGTATCCAATATACGAAATTTATGTTTCCTCTTCCATAACCACAAAAATGGTCGATTTCCTGAACCATATACAAACACACTACACCAACTTTTTGATGTGTTCCTATGTTGTTTATTTTTCAATGCTCATTATCACTGTGTAGCCGTAATGAACATTTTCAGGTAAAACGTTTTCTAACACATGTGCAGTTACGTATTTAAAATCCGTTTATTATGTGCAGAAGAAAGTATACAATATGTTTAGCACGCCATATTTTCAAATGCGAGAAATGCAATTTTGTGGAGTTCTTTTGATGCATGTATGTGAAATATAAATTCGAAAAAATATGGCGCAAATGATGAACGGTTCATGAGATATGGCTGGTTAATGGTTTGGTGCGCAAACACTTTTGACCGGGAGTGTATAATCATGTACAGTCCCCTAAAGTTGTAACAATAATTAGGCTTGCGCGACAAAACAGTTCTAATTAGATTTCGCAAATAAAACGAGCAAAAATGGTTTAAAATAAAATGTCGATATATATTATTTGTAAAGCACGATTTGGGTTTGAAATTCACTTTCATGGTTAATATCTTGATAGTCCGAAGGTTCGCTAGTCCGAAAATGAAATAAGGTTCGCCAAAAGGAAAGTTTATATTCCTATATCTGATGGTTCGCCAGTCCAAATTTGAAAACAGGTCCATCAGTTCCAAAATATGGTTCACTAGCCCGAATTAAAAAAAAAGGTTCGCTAGTCCTAAAATGAATGAGGTCTGCTAGTAGGCGAAATTAAAAAAGGTCCGCTAGTCCTAATGTTCGATAGTCAGAAATCGAAATAAGGTTTACGCGTCCAAAAGGAAAAAAAGGTCAGCACGTCAACATGTATTAACTTTTTTAAATTTTCAGACTAGTCACGTTACGGGAAATCCCGTACAGAACCTTAGCTGTTTGAGTAATAACACATATCAAGACTGGTATTCTCATCTCAGTTTATGACCAATAGCGATGAATGTCGTTCAGAAGTACCACAATATTAATCACGTCGGCCCTGTCGTTCAAAAGCTGTAAAAGGATCCTAGACGCTAGTGGAAAGTGTGAAGAGGATTAAAGTAAGTTTATAAGAAATGCAGCGGCTGTCCTTTTAGAGATTAAAACTGTCAGTGTCCTTCAATGGATACTATTTAGTATATTCATGGCGGCAAACACAATAAGACTTTCAAATCTTTTATTCAGTCCTTGTATAAACACACTATTGATAGAAAGCCTAATTAATGAAATGTTGTCATGGTAACACATTAAATACGCAAATAATATCTCAACATGTGTATGTTGCCAACTATGAACTTCGATATCAAACAACATTTAATCATTTACATATGTGTGACTGCTCTATCCAACACCACCATGACCACAGCAGATCACATTGCAATTACAAATTATGGACCATGTCCAGTGTGTCGTATGGTCCTATGCAAATGAGCTTATAATGAGCAATGCGTATTGCAGATCTCGCGATCGATATTACAAAATCTTGGTTGCGAGATTTTTTTTTATTAACGTGACCTGCCAATAAAGCTGACTTTGAACCCTTATAATTTGAACAAGTAGAAAGCAAATGTAAATTGGGAACGTGGGTATGAAAATGTGAGTGATTTTTTTGCTATTGGTAAAAAATGATGCATTATATGGTATTTTCTATAAAAATCAACAATTTTGAGCCTTTTTAGACATACCAATTTCAACCCCTTCATCAATCTTGTTTTAGAATATAAAAAGACGTCAGTTTGGTCGATTCCACTAGCAAAAATATGAAAACTCAGATTGATGAAATTTGGAAAATATATTTTTCCTAAATACGCTGATGTGGTGTATGAAAGGTACCTAATATCGGCTCTTCATACTTGCCTTCGATTTGTACTGCGATAACCAGGCATCCCAATTTCGATAACAACTACCTTTTGTGCAGACGGGTCATCTTCTGACGTCAGCAGTGTGCATTGATCACATAGCAGGGCTCACTGCTAATGTTTTGAATAGCACCGCTGCCCGCTCGCTGAGTTGAAATAGAATACATTTCATGTGAAATGTAGTGAATATTGACATACATTTTTCTGGATAAAAAGTAACCTTTGTGGTTTTTTAATATAAATTATGTCAAACATTCGTGAATTTCATTCGTGACTGGTAAAAATTGAAGAAAAACCAACACGCTCCGCAAAAGAAAAAAAAAGAAATTTATCAAAACGACTGAGGCAGGACTGGAACCCACGATCTTCAGATTTAAAATCTCGTCCTGTAACCGCTAGACCATGCGAGCTGACGATGTCTAAGAGGGGAATTTAAGATTATATTCATTCTGTTTATAGGATTGGTTACGCATGCGAAATAGTATGAAACTGGAATTCAACGGGAGATTTTCAATGTCAGACATCGTCAGCTCGCATAGTTGTCATAGTTGACGATAGTGATTGGAAAAAATATATCAATAATAGATAAAATAAAAATTAGTTAACTTCTTCATGCAGATGGAGGTTCTTCATGCAGATGGAGATTATGAAAAGAGCTACATTCATATGTTGTAAACAATTTTAAAGCTTGCGTTTAAAAGAAAAAGGATCTTCCTTAATTCCGAATTGTAAGTTTATCGCCTTACTGCTCATTTGTGACAACAGCTCATATATGTCAAAAATGATGTTTGTACGTTTGTTTTGACCTTTGTTGATACATTTGTTTCTTTCAAGAGCAGTTAGGAAAGAAAGTATGAAAACAAAAGTATAAAACCCACAGATTTCAACTGAAATTTGTTTGATTTAGTCTGTAATACCTGAGTATCCACGCAAAAGGACGTGATGACATTTTAAAAAACCCAAGTATAGGAAAGTCTAATATTGGGTGAATAATTAGTAGAGTAGTTTCGTGATTCAAATAACGTGTCTCAAACGTGTCTTTCAGAAGTTTTACCACTTCATTGCAGATCTTATTAGGCAACGCAAGTGTATTTTCCCAATCAGGAAGTAGCTAGGAAGTTATCCATACTTTTTAACATTTTTAAAAAGGGGGTTGTTTGACATACATTAGACAACAACACCAAATGATAATTAAGAAAATATGGTTTATTTCAAACTCTAATCGTGACCTGCAGGAAAATTGTTAGAATACATGATTAAGCAAACAAAATGCGATGTGTAGGTTGCATCCAAATCAGCGCTGATATTGCAGCATTAAAACAACAATTTAAAACCCCTCCGCCCCGTATCGTAGGCAATCAATATGAAGGGCCTTGCCCAAGGGCACAACACGTTCACACGAACGGGGCTCGAACTCACAATCTCTGGATTACGAGATGGGCGCTTTATTCACTCGGTCACACGTGCTCAGTTCAAAACATGTGATTAACGCCTTATACTCTCAGTGCATTAATTACTTGCCGCTCTTATTGTTTATGTTTTAACTTGGTAAAAATGATAAAAAGTTTAAATATAGAGTAGTTTGGCATTGGTATCAATTTTATCGGCATATACAAAGAAGACCTAATATTCATCGATGTATTTTTTTTCGGCAGTGTATTGTCTGTTTTAAATATCTAAATTCCTTTATATCTGTCTAATATGAGCATTCGTATCTAATTCATATTAATTGAACATTCCATCAAGGCAAAAATTTATAACAGCAAACAAAAAACGTAATGCATATTATTACGCATAATATGTTTTATACTTAAATTATCAATAAGTCTACCATGTTGGCCGAGTAGGATCTTCTTGTGCTTTGTATTGCATGACTAAACCCGTGGCAGAAGCCATGGTTCAAGTCTCCACAGAAGCAGTGGAAACTATTTCTCTTTTTTACGATTTTAAACAATTCCGATTCGCATTTTCTATTTTTTTTTCATTATAATATAGAGATATCACGTTCCATGCTGTAGTGTCACTCCGACACACCGAGAGTGTACCTTAGACTGGTAATTCCGACACGGGAAAGCATATGTGAGGTTGAATGTAAACTTATAAAATATCAGTTGGAAATGTTTGCATGCAGGCTTAAACTATGATCTAATTTTACAATACGTCTTTTGTCAAATTACACCTAAAAAGTTCCAGTGCAACAATAATGGTTGAATGGCATGAACATTGCCTCTGTTTAGCATTTAAATTATTAGAAGTGTATTTATAGTTTTAAAAATATTATAGTTTTTATTATTATAACATTTTATTCAAACTATAAATGATATGAGAACAAGTTCTTGGCTGATACAGTGGGCACTGACCAGTTGTACAAGAAATTTGAACTATCATGACTATCAATGAACTCATCGTTCTGCGGTGACTCTATTTTTGCCCGAGCACATTCAATTCACCCGGCTTTATGTTTTCTCAAGGAAATACTCTTTACCCTACTATTTAATTTACCTTCAGGAATATAAATATAAACGTCCTAACCAGCTGCTCAAACTCAAATAGGAAGAGTAGAAATGAAACAAACGAAGAGCGTGTTTCTTTGATGTCTGCGTTAACACCTACTGGTAATTTTCAAATATTATTGTTGTAGATGATAACTCAGTAAACATATATCGGTGCTTTATTCTTACTAATGAAAAAAAAGGTTTTTTTTTTTTTTTTTAATAGTCATAATATATTTCTTTTGCAGTATATCCAGAGGCCCTGATCTTGGTAGCTAAATTCATTGATTATGAAGATTCATAGTAAAAAGCTTTTAATTGAACTTTTTGTTTGAAATTATGGGTAGTTTGAAAAAACGAAAAATGGTCAAAATAGCTAATTTTCACTGTCCACTGACTCATCTATGAAATCGGCATTATATGAGTTATATTAGACCAGACAACAAAATACAATTGTTATTTTACCGATGAACGTAAACAAAAATATTTGAAAAAACATACATATTGGGAATTTTTGAAATGTCATGAAACTGAAATAATAATAATAATAATAATAGTAACAAACTTTAGTAAAGGCAAAGTTATTTGTCCCGATAACACACTAAACACACTAAAACAAAACAAAACCGCTGTTCAAATATGTTAAATCTTATTTATAACATGATTTAATGCAGCAACTTCTAAATTCCGGGCATGTAAATGTGCTGTCACTACAAGAATGTATAATTCTCACATTGCACACAAGAGAACTTCGGATACCTTGACGTAGGTGTCGAATTTTGACACTTGAACTGTATACGACGAGGCATACAAGAACACTTCTACTGTATTTAACACTAACAGGAATGTCGACTCTCAAGTTGCAACAGAATACTAAATAAACATAAACCAATTATAAAAAAATGCACAAGTATCTATCTGGTTGTTAAGGTTTATGTCCGTTTATTTTGATTATGTAGTGGCTTAGTTGTTACAATATCAACAATATATATATGCAAAATACTGGTCTGATTTTCAAAATCTGGTTTTCAATGTGATGTGAAAGATGATCACTAAAACGGTCTAAATTTGAACTTTCAGCTGAATTGGTCAAACCAGTATGATTTTATAAGTAATTTTGTACAAATATGTTTTTGACAGAGAATGCAATTACTTTTATCGACGACATAGTCGACAAAAGACTTGTCAATTCGAACGTTAATCAATAGTTGTCTGTTCTTGTGACTGTATTTCAGCGTAAATAGAATTATTAAGGTTATAATAGTCAAGGGTCGTCAAGATTCGACGTCAACTCGACATCGAATCTTAGGTTCACAAAAAGAGCACATTGGATAGGATATTCAACCTATTTTATCAAAAATAATATAAATGAGATATGAATTATTGTGTCAGTTGTTCGAGATTAAAAGTAACAAATGTAAAGGCCTGGGCCGTATGAAGGCATGTAGGCCAAATGGTTCAAACACGTTTACTCTCCCGATAACAGACCTCATTCAATTTTCGTTCCGGTGAATATACCATCTTTAGTATTGGCACCAGGATTTTCAAAATGAGAGTGAAAGGAAATGTACTTGCAATGCGCTCGTAGCGCTCAAAAAATCAATGCCTTTTCAAAAGCGGGACGATAAGTTTACTCAAACTAACAACAGGACAGTAATCATGGTACAGTAATTTAATCAGATGAGTAAAAAATTAGTAACATATCATTCTGGTTTTCATCATGATTTTTCCCCTAAGCGTCCC
Source organism: Ophiothrix spiculata (assembly GCA_000969725.1). NCBI lineage: Eukaryota > Metazoa > Echinodermata > Ophiuroidea > Amphilepidida > Ophiotrichidae > Ophiothrix > Ophiothrix spiculata. Next base: position 23,545 of record JXSR01S048857.1, read on the forward strand.
GCCATTTCGAGCCAGAGAGGGCACGTGCCCCCCTGCCCTGCCCCCGCTTCGTACGTTACTGGTGAAGGCTTTATGATAGCATGTTTAAGACACACAACAGTTCTTGCATAAGTACCGCACTTTTGTACATCTCTAAGAAAGATTTAAAACGTTAAATAAATGGGAGTTGTTTTATTAAAAAAAAACACTTATAGGTTTGAAATGACGTAATCATGAAATTGGAAAATGCGAGCAGAACTCATCATCATTTCCCTTATCTAGCGATATTAAACAATTCAATTCCTATAGACCATATCGATAATTGACCTACGCCCGCCGTTGATGTGGTAAATCCACAGAATCGGACGGGCAACGGAACTCAGAGCGAGAGCAAGTAGTGTGTTTATCATACTTGGCCCCGTTCTGAGTTCCGATTCCCCGCCCGGTTCTGTGGATTTACCCCATCAACGGCGGAATTATGTCAATTATCGATATGGTCTATTATCCTGTTAATGGTGCTAGCTTACATACGCTGTAAAATGTGTTTAGTAAGTTAACACTTTCCTTTACATATGTTTGCCTTCACTTTGTGAACGTGTTAAATACACGTTCTAAACACACTTTTTACAGTGTATAAACTAGCTTTTGCAACATATTATTATTATTTGCATTATGACTAAACTAGTCAGCACGGAAAATGTATAAACAATTATATTGAATTTGGTATAGGTTGTTTTTGGACAAATTTAAAAATTATCATCAAAAATATCATCAAAGAAAAAACAAACAAACATAGGCGCATGACGCTCAGATCCCCCTTATATAAATCACACCGAAATACCAATACCGGCCCGAAATACCCGACACCGGTTCTATTCAAATTTTATCAGGTGTAAAACGAAGTAACAAAATCGCTATTCAGTATCGAAGTGATTACGTAACTCACACATTTACTGGATCACGCACATCACTTGACAATAGTTAGTGCAATACTTTTGGGTGTATTTAGTCCATACTCTTTGCTTAATACGAATTGAAACGCCTGAGAGTTTCTCGTAAGCTTCTTAAAAACGCTTAGGTGTTTTATTATATTTAAGCAATTGCTGAAGCAAAATCTTGTCTCTAGTCTAACTATTGCTTTTGCTGAATGCCTTGTATTATTATCAGTTGCTACTTTTATTAATTCGGTCTAATGAGAGTACTTATAAGATATTTCTCGAAAGTTCAGGAAATGAAGAATTCAAAGTAGTAATAAACTCAGTTTTGAGATTCGTGACTTTCTCCTCATTTTTATGGAAGGAGGTTTCTTTAGAAGAAACTATATAACAACGCATTGTCTATATTTGCACCAAAGGATCTTCTGACAACCATGCACGTGGCAGATACATTTAGTACAAATGTTGTCCAAGTATTTGATCAAGACGTGACAGAGAGAGACAATTTAAAGACAATAAAGCACCATTGTTCTAACAGACTCACAAGACGGAATGATGCATATAGTTTATTGGCGTTTAAAATATGCATTTGACAGTCAAGGGTATCTCAAATATTTACTTAACTCGCTAGACTATGTTTTATTTATGGTGTCTTTTACATATACAATATTTATAATGATAGAATATATAATATAACGTTCTTATAGAATTACCTACACGAAGATTGATTGCAATGTAATTCCCAAAGAATGTGAATCATTCATATAGTATGTGTTTCTTGAAATACAAGGTTATATTTATGATTCATAATTGAACAAATTCATTTTGCTCATTGTGGCGGATAGTTATTCGGCACAATGTCTACAGACAAATTTGGATGGCTATTATATTTCT
>JXSR01S048857.1:87061-108576 GCA_000969725.1 Ophiothrix spiculata
CCAAGGCAGTCAGTTTATTGATGGCAATATTGTGATTAACAAGGTCGAAGGCCTTGGAGAAGTCCGTGAGGACTACCGTTCCAACATTACTTAATATGTCAGAACCCTGAAACAAATGGTGAAACAGGTTGGCCAAATAGTGATTGGTCGAAACGCCACGGATGTTACCAAATTGCCTATCAATGTTAAATTGTATATCAGAAACCTACCATTCAGCTGCAAATCCCTCAGCAATTTTAGCAAAGATATCAGTTAATGATATAGGCCTTAGTTTTTCAATATTGGCAGGATATTGCTTGGAAATTGGCACGATAATAGCGGCTTTCCATTGACTAGGGACAGTTCCTTCTTTAAAAGAACAGTTAAGAACATCAGCTAGAGGGCAACTCAGTTCGTATGCAAACTCCTTAATGAGTTTGGGGGGTATGCCATCAGGGCCACTAGATTTGGATATTTTCAACTTCCTGAGCTTGTCATACACATTCCATGGATATAATTTGGGAGCTGGTTTCTGAGCTGGTAAGAAAGCAGGAAGTTTGCCAGTGTCAAGAGGGTGGATATGAGATGATACGCCAACAAACTTCAAATTAATTGCATTCGCCATATCTTTATGATTGGTGTTATCAACTCCAGGGATGTGCATATCAAGCTCAGTACTACCTGAATTGAGAATAGTTTTGATGCTTTGATACCATTTGCGTGGTTCAACTTTTTGCAAATTTCTTACTCTGTTGGCAGTAAATGAAATGTTTGCCTTTTCAATTTCTCTTTTAATCCTGTTCCTTAGCTTACGCCATCGCAGCATGTCCTTAGCAGCAAAGGCAGCTTGACGCTGGGAAATGAGTTTCTTAGGGTGGCTTCAAAACTCAACCGGCGGCTGCCTGCCGGTTCTGGCCGGTTCTGGGCGGTTGGCTATTGTTTGTTCCGGTCGAACCGCCCAGAACCGGCAGGCAACCGCCGGTTGAGTTTTGAAGCCGCCCCTATAATAATAATAATAAGCTGCGTAATCCAAGGTTTGTCTTTATGATGGACCTTAATGGTTTTAAGTGGCAAGTCAGCTTCAATACCTTTGTTTAAAATATTATAAAACGCTTCAGTTTTGTTTTGAGTCCCTTCACTATCATAGAACTCTTTCCAAGTCTGATCTTGATTCCATCTACCAAAGGCACGCAAGTTTTCATCACGAAAGGGACGAGTGATTCGTGATTTGATGGTGTTTTTGGGACATTGGTGTTTTGGCTTCCAAACAACACAGGCATGGTCACTTCTTCCTATTGGAGAGTATGGGTAAGGTAGCAATGTAATGATCATGAACATTGGTGATTATGAGGTCTAGGGTAGCGTTGCGACGTGTAGTGAACGTAATGATCTGTTTTAAATTATTACCGCGAACGAAGCAGAATTATTACAAAAAGTAACTTGCTGTTAGTTGGACTTGAAACAACAATGATAGCAATTTAGCATACCCTACTCATGGCACAGTACTTTATTTTTTTCTTTTTGAACTAACCTATCGGTATTGATTTTTTAAGTTATCTGTCAAAATGTACACAGTAGAACAAAAAGGCTCCATAACCAGTTACAAGGCTTTCTTCTTATATATTCTAAAAGTCTTCAACCTTTAAGTTTAAATCTGATGGTTATAATATTAATTTTGAAGCCAAGTTGAATACGGAGTTGGATAACCGCAGTGGTTACTAATATCGTCACTCATGAAATTAAATATATTTATCTTGCTAACTTCAAACGATGCGGAACTTTTTTTTATATCATTGCAGATGATTATCTGTTGAATGAAATAAATGACATTGATACATAAAAAGACAAGGCAAGTATGTGTTGGCCTGACTATTGCACTCCTGTGAAATTGAAACTGTATGAACTATATCGCTTGTCAACCTTCGTGACAAGCTATTAGTCCTCTGTGTAAGAGATATCGTTAGCAACTGCTATTGTCGAGCAGAGATAGACCTCGGTAGTACTTGATAATATACTCTCGTTTCATATATTTCATTATCGGATCTAACTTCATGTATCTTGACAAAAGCTGATTTTTTCCAAACCTTAATGTTTGTATGCTTTAGCTTGAATTCAGGAACAGTAATTCAATTTGCAAAACTTTTCTCAGGAAAAGAATTAATTAAACATAATGCGGATGAAATTTGAGATACTATTGCAACACTAACAAGCAGGAAAGCAAACAAAAACAAACAAACAAACAAATAACAACAACAAAAACAACAACAAAAACTACGATGACGTTATAAGACAGGAAGTAAAACGTAGATAGGGGTTTCCAGAGAAACATGTACGTGATAGGCAGTGCTACATTAAATTCTAAATGGTCTGAATAGATATGCAAACATCATTTTCCTCAATTAAATTTAAAACTTGTGGGAATCGAAAGCTAATTTTGTTTCAGCTACGTAGATAACACCTAAGGGGGAAGTAATTAAGGTATAATTTATTTAAACGTCTGTGATATGTTTTATAATTGCACCAATGTAGCACAGAGTGTAAAATTCGGCCTGTGTTTAATTAAAATTACGAATCCGTTAACAACATATTTTGAAAAAAGCTAAAATCCTTTTGGTTGCCTTCATTATTTTATGCAAATCCATTCTTGTTCAGATTTTAGCACACTTCTACGATCTTTTCACACAACATTTTACAATCAGGCGCTTTTAACGAAATATGGTGTTATTATTGTCTTTTCAAAATTCGTATTCAATCCACAAACTGCAGTTCAGTCGATTCAAACTGCGCAGAAATTGGAGTATAATGACTACAAGGCGATATTGTGTTTACCATTTTGAAGTATTTTTATCGTCATTTTTAAAGATGTGGAATCAAACGTCAAGGCTACTGTATAAGCTATGCCAAAAATATGACAATGTGTCATGTATAAATATACAAGCATGTAAATCCTTCAGTGAACATGAATACCTCCGGGACAAAGTTCTTAAGGAACATCAGCTTTAAGGCAAAGCTTTACGGTATTTGATGAATATATAATCTCATCATAACAACAACCATTGTAAGAATTAATAAGACTCGCAAACAGCACTCAGCGAAGTCCCATAAGCTTCATGTGTAAATGGTTTTAGTATATCCGAAATATCCTGTCCCTGCGGCGAGCCAGGCTCAATGAAAGCTACCTGCCGTAAGTTGAGTCGATGACCTAGTAATACGTTAAATTGTTTTCAATTAGCAATTAACTGAATATAAACCTGTTTACTTTTCTAAACACATCTTTATTAAATTACTTTAAACATAGAATCTATGCTTTAAAAAACAAATAAAACTGGACCAGTTTTAAACGCTGTATTCATAACAGTCGGCTTGAAACCTCTAATTGGAGATATGGCTCTAAGTGCTTTACTAAAGTATCAACATTTTGTGGTGACAAATGATGTATCGGTTTATCAATAACATACCTTCCCTTGACGAATTAATGTATCAATCACCACACACTGGTGACCGAGCCATTTTTTTTTATCAATTAGCATAAAATAGTTTTCTTTTTCCAAAGACGCTGTTCAATGTTTTTTTACTCATAAAACCAAACCGAATAACGTTTTACCAAATTATATTTCAACAATGTAACTGTACTGACAATAATGCAAATTTCAGCAAATTTTCATGTGAAAATTCCTTTTTGATAGTTTGCTTTGAAGAAAATATTTAACCAAAAATGAAAGAAGTGTTTTTTGGCCAACATTTTGAAGCAATTTATGATTTTCAAGGTTTTGTTTTTCAATTTCTATCAGAGTTGTACAGTAATAGGCTAAAAAGTCTCACACAATATTAGTTTCACTCTTTATTGCGTTTTGGTTCATAGAAGGTGGACTTTGATTCTAGTGGGACCTTTATTAGTTTTACATCGAGTTTGAACACCTTTTTTCGATAGGATTAGATGAGGTTTAGAAAGAACAGAGGGTAAGGGTGGTCATGAACTTATAAATACAACAACCGGGCCTTTGACGACAATTGACATAGGATTGACTTAGTAACAAAAGTTTCATATTTAAAACACAAAATCTTCCGAATTTCTATTTTTAATCAAAAACCTAACCCCATGCAAGATCATTTTTTTTTCATTGAACGTACTTATAAAGTCTAGGCTTAAATTAAAAAAAATGACCTGCAAATTAATGGGTAAGAGTCAAAGACAGACATAACAATTTTCAAAATAACTGTTGACTTGTATAAAAAATGTTCCTCTATAGGCACTTGCAAATTGTGATGACATCACTGACATGCTCAGAGACATTCTTTCTTTGGTGGTTGGGTTCCGACAATTACATCTAAGTGATTTTGAATAGATCTGAGATGTTGAGTATTCGAAACCGATATCAGTTATATAGTTAACTCATGCATATTATTAACTTAATCCTTAGGATAACCTTGTAAATAGAGTTAGTTGTTTCCGTAGCGTTGAACGTAAAATATGCTATATTGTACGTTGCCGTATACGCTATCGGTAAGGTTTTTTTCGCAATCTCTCTATTCTTTAGATATAACGTGGGACTTATTACATCTTTACTGATTTAATTTATTATGTTTATGTCATGTGATTCATTAGATGTACAAACATAGGGCAATAATTGAGCACAATTTTTAAATAATAATAACGCTTTTTCATTCCATATTTCTTATTATTAAATATTGACAGACTTTAAAGGCATACTTGATTATCAAATGAACCTTTTACGAAAATAGAAAATGTCTCATCAAATTACTAAACGTTTAATATGTAAATTTGTAAGTGCGGAAAAGCCACCCTTTAGAAGAGGAGTAATTTCATTCAAGCGTTCAGATTTACATGTGTGTATAATGTTACTGACACCTTTTCTTTTATATCTCTGGTAACTTAAGCCCGAAGAGATGGAATCCTCATAAGTAACATGTCACAAACACCAAGACACCTTTGACGTCTTAATGACTATTGCACAATATTCACTATTAGTTGTATGACATATGCGTGTCTGGTTAGAAAAATTACATTTAAACTCAAAAAGGCTGTATCTTTAACAGCGGTTTATTGGTATTACAAGGGTTTTAATCCTCGCTACTGCCAAGGCTCTACAGTATCGACTTTAGTAATGTTCTCTTTTTCATTTCATTCAAAATTGAATCCTATGCATCTATGAAATTCTGAAAGTAAAATATTTGTTTTATGCAAAGCCAAATGCTGGTAAAATTACAAGTTTGAATTTAGAATACGGTTAAAGTGTCCAGGAAGAAAGCTTGCATTCTTAATAATCGGAGATACACTTTTATGGCCACAGCTTCCCGAAAGAACGAAGAAATGGGGCTAAATATTATAGAGGTGGATTCATAGTCAAGAAAGGCGATTGTCTGTACGAGAATCTATCGCCAAAACAAGTGAGTAAATAAAACACTTCGCAGGTAAAAGAAATAATTCGGTATATCAAGGAAACTAGCAAATTACATATCTAATATATATTAGAACAACATATACATCAAAACATAGAACATGTAGAACGATACAACATTTGTCCTCAAAATAAATATTTCTAGCATGTTTTGTATTTAGCCACGATTATGAATACAGGTCCTTTGTGTATTTTACCGGTGTTAATTGCGATACCGGGGGGGGGGGGGGGTTTTTACTGACAAATGGTAAACGGGGGTGCTGAAAGGTTTTGGGGTGCATTTCCGTAATTTTTGATATATTGATGGGCGGGTTTTCGTCACAGACCCAAATGCGCCCAATTGCAAAATTGGGTGTATTTAGGAACATTTTGCAGAAAAATCATCAAATTTTCCCCAAATTATAGAAAAATGGTGTAGAGATGGGTCACAAAATCATGCTTTTTGAGGTATAGAGATGGTCAAAATCCTAAAGGCTACTTTGACCATCCCCGTTCAATTTTTTAAGAACCCCCCCCCCCGGGTGCGATACTTTTATAAGGAGCTATCCCTGTTTATTTTAAAACGTGCATTTAAGCCTAAAATAAATCTTAATCTTAAATATAATAATTTGAACCCATGTTTAACACGATGTTGGATGACCGCAGTGATTAATAATACCAGCACACATATACAATTGAAGACTTGCTATCTTTAAATGATGCCGACCTCTTTTATTTCATTACAAATTATTATTTAGTGAAGGAATATAAAGGATAAAGGTGTTGTCCTGGCCATTGCACTGCTGTGAAACTGAACCTGTTATAAACTATTTTCTGTCAACCTACGTGCCAAGCTGTTACTCGGCTATGTAACAGATGCCATTGGAAACCTATATAGTCGAACGGAGAAAGACCTCAGTAGTAATTTGAAATTCTCATTTCACATATTTCATAATCGAATCCAACCATCTCGACAAAGGCAGACCTTTTGCAATCACTAAGTTTTAACGCTCTTGTTTTGTATTAATGTTGTTGATATTCTTATTGTTGTTGGTATTTCTAAAATTTTAATGAATAAATAAATTGTAACAGAAATTATTAGAGGAGCAGTGACTATTATAAACGAACTTGCTTTGTATCTGGTACCAGTAACAGATTTATTAGTTGAAAATCCTCAAGTTTGACGGTTATGGTATATACATTTCAAGATACCACCTTTCTTACTCTTCATAATGCTCACAAAAAACACTTACGGATGTCCCATAAGCGTCACGTGTAAATGGTATCATCACATCCCAAACCTCTAGATTGTTACTGTTGTTCCCTGCGGCGGAACAGGTTCTATGGAAGTTACCTGCTGTAAATTCAGTTGTTGACCTAGTAATACGTCAGATTGTTTTCAATTATCAATTAACTAAAAATAAACCTGTTTACTTTTCTAAACACATTTTTATTAAATTACTTAAAAATACCGAGTAGATCTGGGCCAGTTTTAAAACAATGCATAATAGCCGGCTTGAAATTTTTAATTGAAGAAATTGCTCTGAGTGGTGTACTAAAGCACTGACGTGTAGTAAAGATAAAATGATATATTGGCTTATTAATGAATGTACATATTCCGTTCCTTTGAAGAACTAATATAATCAATCACGTTACATAACTTAAGAAAACCAAGCAATGGAAACTATTAGAGGTTGACGACATTATCGAATATATTTACATTTTAAGACGATTTTATTTCTTTTTGTCTTACACGTGAAAGTGACATAAAATAAAAGCGTCGTTTCTAAGTAAAATGAGAGGGCCAGATCCTACGTATCTGGTTTTTTGCATTTTTGAAGCCTACCCTCTCTTGTCAGAAATAAATGAGATCTTAGTTAAAGGTGTGTATTCAGATCACTTTCACTCACAAAACCAAATTGGGGATTTGATATCACATAGAAGCGCATATCTTTCCCATAAATCCTGTACATTTTCACACCCATATTATGTTTCATTGAAGAGATATGGACCAAAAAAGTGCTGAATCACTGGAATATTTTGTTAATCAAAATAAATACCCTATATGGTTCTATGGGCCACTCTTAGACACATTTTTGCCTGTAGCATTAATTTGGCTCAAGATATGCGACCCTTCATTCAGATATAGAAAAGAAATCATGTTAAATTTGTCACCAGATCGGAATACCTACCTTTGAGATTCACAGTGTGTGTATTTTAGTATTGCAATAAAACACAACATATTGCCAAAATGCAGATATGCCGTGCTAAAATGTTAAACGTTGATGATCTACGTCCTTGCCAAGGAAAATTGATGGGATGGCATGAACAATCCTCGGCGATTACTTTCTCTTATACCTTTCTCTTGTACGGACATGATTAGTACTCTTTTCGAGTCGTTTTGGTCTGTTGTGCTTTATGGGTGATTTACCGTTTATCATCTATTGGTGATTCAATAAGGTCATTAAGTATCAACACATATGGAGCATTGTTCAATATTGGGTTGACTGACCGAACCGGTAATAGAATAACGTCACCCGTGAAATTGAAGACATTTGTTCTACGGGAACATTTATTGCAACAAACATCGCCGTTTCATTTTTGCGAAATATAACAGCTTTTGTAACATCAAAAGATTAGCCAATTACTTTTGCACAGACTATTGAACTGATATGTAATTTAAACTGTTACATAATACTTGATGTCATTCTACGTGTCAGCTTATTACTCGTCTGTGTAGTATATAGATATCCTTGAAAATCTTTTTTCGTTGACCGAGAAAGAACACGACGTTATTTGAACTTTTTGTAATTACATTTATTTCAATATCTACTCCATAGGTCTGACATAGGCAGATGTTTTCCTAATGGTATATTGTTTGAAAAAGAATATCAAAATGTTGCTTTATTGCACTGAGACTAGCAACTATAATTCAAACAAGGTTAGAAAATATCAGCTTTTACATTTTCTTTAGCTGATACTACTGTTTAAGATGAAATATGAAATTGTGACCTCACGTAAACAAAACCTTCACATTGAGGTATGGAGTTAGAAGTTGGATCGAGAATGACCTTTGGCCAGCATGGTGGTTTTATTAGTCCTATATAAACTATCCAGGATTGTCCTTTTCGCATAACAGAGGCCTGGCGTTCTATGCCTATGTTTTGGACACCCTACTGACCAACGTGAATAACCAAAGAAACAGATAGTGTCATTTGGATGGACACGGTTGCTCATAAAGTTGGAATAAAAATATTTTATATTATATACCACCTTTTATGTAAAGGTCAATTTATGATGAAAATATCTGGAAATTTATGTTGCTTTTGGTCAGATTTGATAGACAATCTTTGTTGGTGTGAAATGGAACGCCGAATGTGATCAATTTTTTCATGTACTGATAAGGAGGCAACAACAAAAATGGGTGAAAAACGTGATTTTAGGTCAAATTTTATTTGACTCCGCCTTTGTCAAGGTCATTTCTCTACTCAAAGTTGAGTGGTCATATGGAATGTGTTTCTGTAGGAGAGTGATAAGCAGGTGATTGAATGTCTTGGTCACGCTTGACTGCGCCAAACGAATGCTCGGAAGCAAAGCAAAAATTATCCTTAAGCGCTCCTCCGTTTACAAAAAAAGTGTTGTGGTGAACGTGGAATGGTTCCCGGGTGTTTATGACATCTTAAAAGGTTTTTCAAATTCGGACTGTGATCATGTGACGTAAATTGGTCATGTTACTTTAGCTATAAATAGGCATGTTTGCAAGCACTTGAGGCAGAGCCGCAAAAGCGGTGGAGAGACCAGTTCGCTGGCATGTTCCTCCTGGAGCCTGCCCCGCCATTTAGTCAGTCAGGGCCGTCAGTCTGTAAGCCAGTTTGCTTAGATTAGTACAGGGGTAATCTCTGTAATTAGAAATTTAGTTAGCTTAATTGGAGTTCCTCCATTCAATTGAAGCTCCATTCGGCTCGAGTCTCCTCCAGTTAATTGGAGCTCCATCAAGCCAACTCAGCTCCGCTCCATTTTAATTCTACTCAAACCGATGCAACCGGATCAACCCTGCATAGAATCATTAACATATTATGAGAACTGATATTCTGATAAAAATGATTGCCAGGTGTGATTATTGTGTTGACGCTGAGATAGTGTAGAATGGTTACACGCACACGCCATCATCTATGTTAAAGACCTTGATGGTCGCTACCATCGAACCACGTTGAAGAGCTCATTCGATCAAATATAAAAAAACGCCACAATAATATAAACATCACATACGTTTGCCTAGAATTACCTCTGACAACCGCATGTCTATAATGTTATAATTTATCGTCCTTTTTAGTATACACTTGAAGAATTGGAATTAAAATCGACCAATTTTAAACTAACAAATCGACCAATTTTAAACTAATTAGGAATAGGCCGATTCCGATTTTTGGTATATTTACAATTTTCCTGTTAGTTCCAAAAAGTCCGTTAATAAACCGAATTTTCGTATTTAAGGATATACCTTCAAAATGTAAAAAAATTCTCGTAATTTGGTAACATTTAAAATTAACTTTGTCAAAAAACTAAAGCAAATAACTGCAAAATTATAATAGGTTTAACCTCAGACACTCTATGGGCAAGAAACTCAAACACACATATACCTTGGCATTACTATACTACTGGAGCAGCGAATGATTTTGGCATAATACCAACCATCTTTTCTCGTTGCGTTTGTAATACCAAAGTGCCCGGTTGGTATCCTGGCATGATCAGTGATTTTTTTAGCTGTCTTATAAAATTCGAAAATCATTTTGTAATGCACTGGATTTATGACAGGAAACTCCTGTTAAATTTACGGGATGTCAAGAAAAAGTGTTCCATCATTTTTCTTTTGGAATTCCTTACACTTTAGAAATGCAAATAAAATGACAAAAAGATAGAAGTAATAGAAAAAATTTCTATAAATTCAATAATAAAATATACAGAAAAAATGAAAGAAAGAAGGAAGGAAACAATCATTCGCAACGACATTTATGTTCAAAGGATCTTTTTGACGACTTGCGTGATGAGCAGTGCTGATATTAAAAATCTGAATGGTCTGAGTAGATAAGCAAATACCAATCATGTCAATCTATGCAAAATCGGACATGTCTTGAAGATGAAAGCTAATTTCAAATCATTTACATGGAATACACCTTGGGGAGGAACGCTTAAGAAATAATGTAATAAACCGTCTGTGAATTCTTGTTAAATTGCATTAGAGTGGTACAGGATGAACGTGCTATGGCCTGTTTGAAAAGGAATCTGTTATAGTCCAGTGCCACATCAAGTCTTTGTCATATGATTTTCAATGTTACTGTGTCACGAGACGATTTCATTTAATAAAAATAAACATTTGTTAATATGGAATCATATTTGTGACCCTCAAAACCGTTTTTAGTTGATTACATATCTTCTATATCATCTGCTTTTAAGTCGTTCATATAAGATACAGACACCCTCTATATTTCTAGTTCCATAGGGTGATAAAAATATGCATATTGCATCCTCTTGTTAAGATAGCTTTTGAAACATTCTAGCACTATTCCTCGAAATCCGTAATGTTCTAATTTGTACAAGAGGAGATGTTGAATGGTGTCAAATGCGTTTGATTGTTTAGATAGATCGAAATATATTCTTATTGTGGTTTCATCTATTTCAACAGCAGAATTTATTTTGTTAACCATCTCAGTAATTGCAATATAGGCTAAGCGCTTTCAGCGAAAACCATTCTATCATTTAGAATTCCCTATAAAATGGATACTTCTATCAAATACAAGTCGTTCTAAGATTGTTGAGAAACATGGTAATAGAGAAACTGGGCAATAAATGGAGAATTTGTCTAAGACTTCCTTATGTATTGGTACAACCTTTGTTGCTAGTTTGTGGATTGTTTAATATTAATTGTTTTTCATCATTCCCTTTATTTTGAAAACCAACATAATGTTCAATATAGTATTCATGATAATTTATACTTGTATGTTCGATTGTGAGTGTTTATTTTTATAATACTTATCTTTATTAAAATATTGATATGTTATGTAGTTTTATCTTATAATTGGTCACAAACAGATGAAAGTTTTAATAAAGCATGAAATGAAACAATACAATTTAGTTTTCAGTTGCATTGGATTTATACTACAGGACATCTTTATTACAATAGTTTTGATATACTTGTATCAAAGGAACTAGTCTAGGTTCCACTTAGAATGAAAGGCGTATGAAAATGCTCTAAATAAAGCAATCAATATAGTGAAATCCAAAAAAGTACAACAATCAAAAGGCTCAAACGAGAGATAACCAATTAGCTCAGACAGATTTACTGGATAAAAGGTCAAACAAACTACTAGAGATAATATGTGCTGAAATAAAAATAACTTCATTAAAAATAGTTTGTTTGCCCATTACAAATGCAAAAACAAGATATTTATTACATTGTAAACTAGAAAAACTGTTTCACATCAGTTTTTTTCTCCGCAGGCAAAAAATAAAACATGTAAAGAATTGTCATTTTCTTATAGAATCACGCAAAACTACTGGTAGGTTATACCTTATTACAAAAACATGTTCTACTGACTCGTGTAACACAATATGTAGGTAAAAAAGTAGCGGGAAGTATCTATACCAGTCCCGTAAGTTAATCTGGTTTAGAATAACAGGTTTAAATAATTGTGTTTAAGTCAAAAAATACTATATTTAAGTTGTACTTTGATTTTCATAAATATCAAAATAATGCTCAACTCTCTGAGCCACTTCTCCTATCAAAGAATAAAAATGCGAGTTTGAATTTTCTGTTTAGGCCCATTCCTGGCGATAAAACCAAAAACATTTATTGAAAAGACCAAATTAATGACCAACTTTAAAGGGTATACCAAATTTTTAGTTTTAAATTTCAAAGTAACCTTTATGTCCGATGAGACCTTATTAAAATAATAAAAATAATAATAATAAAAAAAAACCAAAAAAACAGCTGAGAATATACCTTAGCGCATAGAATTTCCGGTACTCACAGTTGAAAAACAATTGACTTTCACTCCTTATTCCTCTTGTTCTTTCACACGGAAATGACTCTAAACTAAATCCACGCTTTTGTGTGAAAAGTTAACAAGAAACCAACTTCCTGCATCTTTCAGTCTTATGTGAGTTCAATACAGTCGTATCTACATACATGCCATTTCGCTAAAAAGGCATAGTCATGATCATTCATTAAAGAACTTCTTACTTTTTCTTACTTTGTTTTGATGTTTGCTATTAAATGGTGGGTTTTTTTTACGGTAATTTTGAAACGCCTTTTAATTTATGTTAATGTAGAGTAGCTAATTACGTCTTTTGAAAAAGAAACCGACACGGGACCAACAGATTAACGTTACTTTCGAACCATGGACCAATTAGAGATAAGTTTCCTGACCAAAGGAAACTAGTACACGTTGCCCGACCGGAGCTCGGACCCGTAATTGTGTTATGAGTCCAATGCTTTAACCGTTTGGCAACGTACATGCTTAAACTTGACCTATACGACAAATTGAAAGTGTACTTTCATATACGTGTATACGGAATTTACAGGTAAAAATTGACATTTTTTGAAGTTAATACAAAAAGCCAAGGTAGTGATTTTTCCCTTTAAAACCGTTGTCATTTTTTCTAGGGGTCGGCTACATTTTAGTTTTCCAATAATTAGACCTTCAACAGGAGCGATGTGATACCTAAAAATATTCAACACTTAGGCCCATATTTCAGAAAGATGTTTAGCTAAACAATTGTTTAACTGAGCATCAACTGTCCAGGAATGATACGCATCATTGCAGCTTTTAAGCAAAACAGTTCAATGAGTCGTGCTGTTGACGAGAAATAAAACCTTGATTTAGCTAAACTCCTTTCTGGAATACGGGCCTTAATGTATAAACGTAGTAAAAGGGTTTAAAAAAGCAATCAAGTTAATAGCTTGCCTTTGTTTCGAATGTCGTCTTTAAAATATACAAATAAACATCGCTAACTTTTCATGTCGATGAATTTTACTTTAGTTTTCATATAATTGATTCTTCTCTACGAAACCATGTGCAGCATCTGTTTCAACATGATTGGAAGCGAATATCCACTTGTTAAGACATGGGCTCTCATGCACTATCAGGTATTCGATTGAGCGTAAACGTAGTTTTCTTTAAGGCTAAAACAATAATTGATTCTGAATGCCTAAAACAAATGTCACGAATATGTTCTACTTTTTTGAGTAAGATGATATGACATTCTTGAGAAGTAATGAAGTTAGATCGGTTAAAAGGTGTAATTTCGAAACGACTTGTTTTAAATAAATGTGGTAAAAATTTGACTTTGGAATATAGGCTAGTAAAAATAAAAAAACAAGTCAAACAAATTGCAGAAGTAATGATATTTACAGGATTATATCAGACAAACATATACAACAACTAGTCAAAAATCTAGAAAAATCTAGTTGATGGAACAGTGATTAATTTGCATAAAACAAAATGGCTGCCAAAACAGGGGTAAAATTTCAAATTGTTTAAATCGTGTTAAAAACCATTGTATTGTGTTCCACTAATCACAAAGAATCAGAAAAAGTATACTTTTACCCATCTCCGAAGTATGGTTAATGAGTTATATCCAATTATGTGAAAGGTCATATTAGGGGTCACGCAATAGGTCCTATGGGAGACACAAAATTCAACATTGTCCGATTTTCTTCAAAATGGTCTCAAAATGTTCCTTTTGCAAAAGTGTCTACATGAAGTAATAGTTTAAAGTTCTTTAGACCAGTGGCTGCTATGGTATCAGGCAAAAAAAAGTTTATATTTACCATTACATTGTAATCTAAAACCCCAAGTTTACTCTGATCTGTAACCATATAGTACATCTGAACCATTGCTAATTACTACTTCATGTAGATAGTTTTGCAAGAGAAACAACTTGAGACCATTTTGAAAAAAATCGGACGATTAATATTAGAATGGAGAACCCGAAGGAAGTTTTCTCTGATATTTAATACTTTTTTCTATCCCATAATGCAGTCTGGAAAATACCCGATATTCGGGTACCCTGTGCGATCCGCCACTTTGTGCGCATGTTACGTTATGATGTAACCTGATATGACCTTCTTGTATAGAACATAACTGAATATCGGGTATTTTCCAGACTGCATTATGGGATATGCGACAAATTGGAATGAATAAATTGACATGAACAAAGTTAGGTTATTTTTATCATAGCGTTTCATTTTTCTATTGATGTCACAATCACGAGCATCGACCAGAACGTCATAAAGTCCTTTTTGTCTAAAAAGTATACAATTTCCAATGAAGTAGCCACCAATTCAAATTGTGCTACAAATACCATCACCTGTGCACAGAGTCGAAGACAGATTGCAATTAAGTTATTGAAATAAAATTAGGTATATAAAACATTATATTTTTTTCTCTCAATAAAATTTGACATTAATTGTATACCTTTCAGTATATTGCATGTATATATAAAAATTGATTTATCGAATCTGAGTACAGTCGTGATAATTTAATTAATGCTATTCTTATTCTTACAAGAGGAAAAAATGAACAAATGTAAATAGTGCATTACACTACCATTGTTGTTATTCCACATACATGTACTTTCCATATAGTATACAGTAGTTTCGTTTCTTATTGTGCAAATCTGCTCATATATGTGTACCGTCGCGGCAAAAGGGACCAGTTGTCGGCAACTTCCATTTTGCGCTAGAGGCCGGTAAAGTTGAACTATACCAAAATATGATGGGAAGGTCAATATTGAGTTTTTTGTGGAAATGAAATCTTTGAACCCTTTTGTATCCAAAATGTAAAGATGGTTAATCAAATATAACGACTAACTTGTAAAAAAGTGTTATTTTTATCGCTATGTCGAATCGTTTTCATCATGAAAATGTGAAAATTTGTGTTTTGACAAACGGTTATGAGTACGATTATGGTAATTAATTATGCAATAATGAAACATGGTATTGAGTCTAAAAATTGTTATTAAATTACGCAAGGTATCGTCTTCCATTGAGCCAAATTTCAAGGCAATAAACAAAAGGGAACATGGTGGTTGCTATGGAGATTTGCTCATACTCTATTCAGACTGCACACAAAATCGAATGGAAAAACAGGCCTACCTTTAACAGCCCTTTTCTCACAAACTAGTTTTAACAAACGGTTATGAGTACGATTTTATAATTTGCCAAAACTCGTCACCCAAAGCTCCGATTTGCATGATTTTGGTATCATTGAAAAGGGAATTAAATGAGCTTTACCACCAAATGAAAATCTCCATATTTTGGTTTTGACCCAACTGGACCCTTTTGCCGCGACGGTACACATATTTTCTCACGAAGGTTTTTTTTCCTGAAAGTGCGGTTCATGACCTTCAAAACAATATATCAAAACGTGGGAAAAGCTAATATGACCAACTGGTTAATTTGCATAAAAGTAAGTGACGGCTAATACAAGAGTCATATTTCAAAGATGGTCTACTATTGTTGGAAACCACTTCAATATCTTATTTTTATCATGAGAAAACATAAACAAGTTAGTGCAACCTTACCCTGATGTGTTAAACTATACAAAAATAAATAAAACAAAATAAAAGGTTAAAAGGTCATATCAGGAGGCACGTGTTTAACCATTTGTAAGTAAAATTTTAAGGTGTGTCAGATTTTGCTCAAATGGTGTAACTTATCGGATTTCATAGATTTCAAGATTTGTTTTATTTGCTACAATCATATGCCCTTCATACGTCAGCGCGATATCCATAGGACAATACAACCCTTGTTGCAGGTATGCCACCAATTTGCCTGAAGTATAGCTGTACTGCTCTATTACACCTTTGTTAGGGAGTATTTCGTCAGATTTACTTCCTGGCTTACTTCTGGTTGTCAACAGACAATTTGTTTGCACATCATAACAAACGCCTCGCACTAGAGTAATATCAATACTAAGGGTTTCTTTTCCCGATTCCAAGTCAATCACAATCAGCTTACCAGTCTTCCAGTCACCGACTGCAATATGTGTATTATGGATGAGAGTCATGTAAGTTGGCTGTATTCTTGTGCGTATAGTTCTGATTGTTTTACCTGTCGAAGTAACTTCAACTATGAGAGCTCTGTGATAAGCTTCAACTAGTATTCTGCCATCTGACGTAACTAGCACCTGACTTGCATTCACTGTACCTGATCCCTTTATCTTAATATCATTTTGATGGTTCCCCGCAGGAGAGTAAACTTCGATACATGTGAACCTTGCCACCATAAATCTACCATCGGGACAAATAGCTACACTGCTAGGTGCATATTGATTATTCGTTGTAAGATTAAGATTCAGATGGTTTTCGTATTTACCATTTACTGAATGATAGATAACTACCTTTTTCAAATCAAAGTCAGCAACTGCGAGCACTCCATCTGGGCTATAGTCAAGTGAACATGCATTAGCAAATCCATCCAAGATCTGTATCTGTTTTACTGTCCTAATCTTTCCAGGGGTAGTAGCAATAATATGTCCGACTTTAGCACGAGAAGTACTAGGTACAAACTTAATAGCATCTTGTTTTGGTTTATAAGGTTTTGATATGTGAATTTCTTCCAAATGGTTTATAAGATGATCATGTTGAGTTATATATTCATAATCAGACAAATTTTCTGTTGCACGCACAGCAGCTTCGTATGATTTTTTAAATAAATTTACCTTTTCCTCAACTGAAGATCTTTGTTGTTTTAAACTTGCCGTATGATACTGTCGGGAGTTCGCAAGCTGCTCCCCGAAAGCTTCCATTTGCTCAAGGAATTCATTAACTCGCACTTCAGTATATTCATTCATCTGCCTTTCAACATTGTCATGTAACACACAGTTTTGAACTTCAACTTCTTTACATTCTGAGAGTATATTCTCTGCTTCATCAATTCTAGATTGTGCCGAGTCAATTGCAGATATCATATCAACTTTCTGCCTAATACACACTTCCTTGATATCTTTTATGCTGTGTTTCATTACACTATGCTTCAGCACCAGACATGATTTACATGCCAAACTATTGCAGGTAACACAGTAGAAATGCATCTTTTCGTCCTCGTGATCTGGACACAAAGGTACGGTGGGTCTCTTAAGAGATCTTTGGTGGTTTTCAGCCAAACTGCGAAGCCTATAGATAGTTGTAAAGGAAGCAATTCCATCTTCGGGAATGGTGATAGCCTGTCTGCATTCAGGGCAAGACGGTTGACAATTCCCTTCTACCATTTGTTTGAGACAAACTTCACAGATAATGTGACCACACAGAGGCAAACTCTTCGGTGTATGTGGAGCTACAAATAGTTCAAAACAGATTGGACATGAAAGATCATCTTCAAAAGATCCTGAAGTGGCTGCCATTTTGAATGAGAACTGAAAATAGGACAAACAAAACTATTTTTACATTTACATTGACGTTCTCTCTGTTTTCTCTATGTTAAAGGTGTAAGTTCGGATCACATTCTTATCACCAGGGCTCAACCGGAAAAGCCCATATTTTATCTGATTGTAAATAGAAAAATTTACCTTCAAATTTGCAATAGTTTTGAGATATAGTGTATAAAGTGTAAAAGTAATTAGTATACCTATTATTTGCAATTTCTTATGTATTTTCATAACAGCCTCATCCCCAGTGTTGCATAATTTGTTTTGCGTCCGATGAGTAAACAAGAAGTAAACTGAGGGTGAAACTTTACAAATGCATTTCAAAGGTCAATGTTACTCAAAAGAAGATTATACACATGTTATAATAGGAACCTACATCTTTAGAACATTATTACTAAGCTTCTCTGTAAATTAAAATATTTTCCCACGTGACTTAAAAAATAAATTTGAAAAAAAAATCACTCGGACATGACTGCTGAAAATTTTGACTACTTTTTTGAGTTGCAAATCTTCACCTACGTTTTTAAAGATCTAAACCAAAAACTTTAAGTGCTGGTTTGAACATAACTCTAATTCAACTGCAGTATCTCAATATAGAAAATTTATGTAACAAAAGTAATTGTGCAGCAATTTTTTTAAACACCATGCATTAAGACATTTGTGTTCACGCTTCGGAGAATGAATTCAAACGTTGAAATTAAAACAAAAAGAAGAGAAGGAAAAGAATACTACACTAATTTTCCAGTTACAACTTACCAAAATTTGATAGGGCATAGGATAGATTTCATATGTATTCACAAGCTGCATTCGAATAGAACGTGTGTCGCACAAAAATGATCTGTAATTTATATTTACTTTAGAAATTGACTAGTTTTGTCGGAAACTTGTTACTCTCAGTTCTAGGTTCAAGGGTTTCACTGACCGCAAATACCGGATAATACATGTTCAATTAAGGTTGATACAGACCTACGGAACACTAGTATAAATTAAAAAGGGGATTTAAACAAAGATCTTATTATGATTCCATGTATTAATGTTAGGTCAAAGTCAATTTGCGACTACGTGTGGGTCTGCGTTAAGGATATTAAACTAATTGATTTCTGGAGAAAAGTGTTTTTTTATTTCGAGGTTTGTAGCCATATTTAAGGCCGTATTTGACGGGCAACAAAGGTGCAAATACGACATTGTGCTCTCTGTTGTCCTTGCAAATACGGCCTTGTGGCTCTTAACCATCGATTTATGTATGGGTTTTACTAAGTCTTACGCTGTTATTTTGGTAAGAGTAATTATATTCCAATCACATAATACTTTTACATAGTTAAACGGCAACCTTTGATAACTTGAGAGCTTGTTTGTGTTTGATTGATTTTAACCCTCAAAGAGCCGGGCTTCTTCGGGGCGGGGGGCGGATTCCGCCCCCCCCCCCTTCCGATCTCGGAAACCGATTAACGAAACATCAAGTGTAGGATACTGGTGGATAGCTAGGACCCTCACGAGTCCATTGGTACAAAAAAATTGAAATCGGACCTTGTATGACGTCACAGTGACGTCATAGATGACGTAGCGTCGAAAAACGCGAAAATCACCAAAAATCGCCAAAATCATGTTTTTTCGCTATTTTTTCGAGAAAAAAGTTGCAATTTTTATCAATAATGTGTGTCAAAGTATACTTAGGCATGTTCTTACTCCAAATAAATCAAATAAATATAATAAAACATAGTTGAAGTGTATCCTAATAACAAAAAACACGATTTGTATGTAATTTGCATTGAAAATCAGTTTTTGGCCAGTTTTTCGTTTGACCAAGCGTCCAATTACGGAACGCCACGTCATAACCCTAGGTCCGATTTTCACAAAAATGGTCTTAAAATAAGCGCAAGGCTTTAAGAAAAAAAGTCAAGAAGTTTCAGCGCGAAAAAATAACAACCGGCGGAGGTATAAAAAAAAATCGGGGGGGGGGGGGGGGTTCCCCCCCCCGGCTCTTTTAGGGTTTAAACGATGATATTTTGTAAGATTATCATGAATCCGAATTATGGGTAGCAATGTAATGCCAAACAAATACAAATGTATTCAAAGAGCTGGATTTTGATTTTTTTCTATTTTCATTTAGGGTTTACACCAAATGCATAAATCGATCCAATTTTGAACTCGTCTATCACACATTTCAAAATTTGCTAGGCACAAATAGCTGAAATACAAAATTTAGTTGTTAGTGAACCCGAAAGCCAGCTTCAACTTTCAATTATAATAGATTATATAACAACCAAATTGTACATGTATCATAGGCCTACAGCAATAAAATGAACTCTTGGTACACATTAACCTTAATGATTTAAAGGAAGTTGTAATTCCGCATATGAGTTTCACACTTTAGCATCAGAACACAGTATGATACAGATATCACAATACAAACAAATACAAACCGATTTCCTTGTTACATGACTATATAGCAATTATATCATGTTTGAAAGTAATATGCATGTCTGCAATTCTGCTATTTATTATATACCGTGTAAATAGGGTCAGCTATTCCGTATTTTATACTTCAAGTTCAAGTTTATTTGTTTTCATCTTACATCACAATAAATATTAACAGCAAGTGACAATAATATTTAAAAATAAATATAATTCTTCACAAGTCAGATTTGGATGCCATTAAGGCTAAATGACCTACATCTGCTCAGGAAAATGTGAATCCTAACTATTCTTTAATCATGAAAAGAGAAATAGTTTCCACGGCATTTACGGGGGACTCGAACCATGGAATATGGCAGGGGTTAATCATTCATTACGAAGCGAGGGGTCTACCGCTGAGCTATCCAGGCAGCGTTGAGATCGCGAACTGAAATCTAAAACATAAATATTAGAATCAACAATTCTAACATGTTCTGTAAATTTCAAGTCAATAGCATGCATATATTTTTCAAAATGGCGATTTAAAATTTTTCCGCGGTGGCAACCATCCCCCTCCCTACCCGCCAACTTCGACGGCCTACCATAACCCTACCTTAGGTGGGGTAACAGCCCGTTAGTCCGAAGGCTCGCAAGTCCGAAGGTTCGCTAGTCCGAAAATGAAAAAAAGGTTCGCTAGTCCGAAAGCGTATTTTCCTATACCTGAGGGTTCGCTAGTCCGAATTTGAAATAAGGTTCGCTAGTCCGAAAATAGAGTCCGCTAGTCCGAATTTGAAAAAAGGTTCGCTAGTCCGAAAATAAAATAAGGTCCGCTAGTCCCAAGGTTCGCCAGTCCAAAAATGAAATAAGGTTCGCTAGTCCGAAAATGAAAAGAGGTTCGCTAGTCCAAAAATGAAATAAGGTTCGCTAGTCCGAAAATGGAAAGAGGTCCGCTAGTCCGAAAAAAATGGGTTGCAAATCAACAAAACTTAATTATTTTTCGGACTAGCGGATCTTATTTTATTTTCGGACTAGCGAACCCTATTTCATTTTCGGACTAGCGGATCTTATTTTATTTTCGGACTAGCAAACCTTATTTCATTTTCGGACTAGCGGACCTTATTTCATTTTCGGACTAGCGAACCCTTTTTCATTTTCGGATTAGCGAACCTTAGGATTAGCGAACCTTCTTTAATTTTGGACTAGCGGACCATATTTCATTTTCGGACTAGCGA
This sequence comes from Ophiothrix spiculata, assembly GCA_000969725.1. Lineage (NCBI taxonomy): Eukaryota > Metazoa > Echinodermata > Ophiuroidea > Amphilepidida > Ophiotrichidae > Ophiothrix > Ophiothrix spiculata. Next base: position 108,494 of record JXSR01S048857.1, read on the forward strand.
ACCTTTTTTCATTTTCGGACTAGCGAACCTTCGGACTAGCAAACCTTCGGACTGGCGAACCTTCGGACTAGCGGGCTGTAATC
>JXSR01S048861.1:0-10418 GCA_000969725.1 Ophiothrix spiculata
TCTTGTATATCTTAGAATGTAGATTTACTGAATTTTCTTGTATAGTTTGTATCGTAAGGAAAAAGGACCTCATATAATTACTGATACCGATCTAGTATCATTTTGTTCAAATGATAATGCGTAGATTAGATATAAATACATGTATATTTCTGAAATTTGAAAATATCAGATGCCTAAAATCTAAATCAGCACGAATGCTCAATTCTTATTTACACAATACTGTAAGAAGTGAGAGCCAATGGAAAGGCGCCAATGTTTCTTATAATCATTCTGACATGCGTGCACACTATTTTCTTCTTGCTTGTGTTTTGACAGCATACTGAACTGCAGTGCTTTAGTGACAACATCACTAAGATATAAAGTTTAGTGTTAAGAGTTCTCAATATTTTGATAGCAGAAACACTGCTATGGATTGTTGACATAAGTGCATACTGCCGTGATCATGACGATAAAATATATACTTGTCCTCGGCTTTTATGTGGGAGCGTCTGATAACTGTTATAAATGTAAACTGGAACGCTTTAGAAAGGAATAGTAGCTTTTCATATATTATGCTGGGCGTGTAACGTTAAATTGAGCTGGTTCATTTACCATCCTACAGATAAAATACCAGTTGGTTTGATCAACTCATAGTTTGAAAACAATTAACAATTGTCGAATAGCACATATTCTGTATTTTAAATCGTAGGACTTATTTCTTTTCTAAACGCCAAGGACTAATAACTTTGAGCATGTGAAATTTCACTGCTGAATTACGTTTCATTTTGAGATATACCTGAAAATGTGTCTAATTATGGTAAACATAGTTTATTTACACAGTAACGTATAGGCGGCTCTGAAATACAAAATTGGTCATAAAATCAAAACGGTTTGACCGATTGAGCTGAAATTTGACGCTTAACTATTTTGAGTTGTTATCTTTCATATGACATTAAAAACTTAACTTTGAAAAATCGGACCAAGCTTCTTTTAATTGTCTTTATATTGTAAAACATGTTATTATTCATTGTTTTAACATGGCATGATTCTAATCGATACTTACGATTTTTACTACACGTTTTGTTGTGAAACAATAGAAAATGGGGGAAATGTGATTATCAGACAATTGAAATATCGAAGCACACACTCTAAAAAAGAAACTCTGTTTAAAGATTATAATATTATTACATGGATAATGGTTTTTCGTGGCAAATATCACAGGACGAATTTTGAAAATTAAAAGCTTTTCTACACAAATTTGGCACCTATTTAATCCACACCTAAGACAAAATTCCATTTTGACTTAATATTCAAAGCAATTGACAGGTTCCTTAAAGTCGTCGACCAATAAATATGTACACTTTACATTATTGGTTGTCATTTCTTTCGCAGCCAATAAACGCAATGCTCGCCAGGGAAATTCAAGTTTTCTAATATTTCATCTTTGGTCCAGATGTGTACAGCTTTATCCTCTCTCATTAAGTAAGTAGATTGTCAGGGATGAATTATTGTTTGAATACTTTCAAAATAAATATGAAACACATTGTAGGTATATCTCTTGGACATGTCCGTAAAGATTTTGAACAAATAGCTTCCGTCCATGTGAAATTATGGACAAATAGCGTTTCTGCATTTGAAATAGAACAATCACATTAGAATTTTAAGGTTGTGTTGTGATGATTATTATGTTTGCTCAGAAAGATTGCAACTGAGAAACTAAAAGTTTGCCAATAACATTGACAGGCGATATGAAATGACTTTGGGGTTCTGCTGAATGATTAATTAAGGCCCTATGGACATTTCCTTAAAAGTGTTATTTTTGGGAATGAAATTACTTAATTTTTTGAGTCAACTTCCCAAGAATCCATTACGTTTATTCATTGTCAGACATCTGATGACAAAGATTAAAGATGTGGCCTGTCAATTTCTTCTCATAAAGAAGGATTGTTTGTTAAAGATATCGTGCTACTTGATAAAAATGTCTGAATGCGCAATCCTAGAACCACTAGAGATAAGAGTTGTTTGATAGCAGAGATGCAATACTCCTTCCTCAATCCTTTAATATCTTGACCTTATAAAAAAGCATTTTATATAATCAAATTAGATCAAGAAGATTAACGCATAACCGTAAACGTTAAATCTTGGATGAGTACTAGCATTTAATCAAAGAGTTCATAACCTTGCTGAAAATTTATCATGGGGATATTACATCTAGTACTGATATAGTTTCTTGCATAACATTTATTACTTTAACAAAAAACTGTGATATCGTAGAGTGCCAATATCCCATTCACCAGGAATCTGTTTTCGTTGTCAACATGGAGCAAGTAAATGAAGCTAAATTATTTAATGCATTGGCTTGTTTTCCTATCTCTTTAATACTCTTAAGGATTGTCATACATTTTTCTCTCGCTCTCCTTGAACATTTTTTGACGAAATCTAAAGGTTATGTCCGTCTGTTCAAGTTCAATATAGGTAGTGTATATATTTTTAAACCTTATAAAAAAGCGAATGATTTGACAAGAATCGTTAAAGTATTTTGTGAGGGGACCTATAAAAACTTATTCTCATCTGGTTTGTTTTCCTAAGATAGACATTTCTCGTTGCTAAATAATTAAAAAAGAAACATTCACTCTCACCTTAGTAATCATTATACTTTTTATTTTGAAAAGTAACCAAAAACACTAATTTTTGAATCAAAATGCCCTTGTTGTAAAACTTATGTAGAGAATTAGTTTAGAAAAAACACGTTTATATATTTAAGAACAATATTTTAAGAGACCATTTTAAAGCATTGTTGCTATAGAACATACACACTTCCATATATTGAAGTAAACATTGGGGTTACAAGTTTCAAAATTGCATAATTGATTATACAATAAGCACCAAAGACAGTAGACGCTTTTTCGCTTTAACAATGTCCCAACAATAAATTGTTTTTCAGTCATCGCGTACCTATCAGTTTGGGTCAAACCAAATCATTTGGGATGTAACCCTCGTTTAACCAAAGGGGGTGGGAGGTGGGATTAGTCCCCCCTAAGGGTTTTTCTCAAACAGCATAAAAACGCAAAAGCAACCTATCCCAGGCATTAGGGTAATCTCTTTTATATCATTTGCTGTTATTTTGAAGAAAACATTAGGGAGTACCACCTAAGGTGGGGTAAGGGTAGGCCGTCAAAGTAACTTTGGGTGTAGGGGGGTTGGTGCAACCCCGGAAAGTTTTAAGTCGCCAAAAAATGTATGCATGCTATTGATACACAAATTGATACAAAAATTGAAAATAAAAATGAAATAATTAGAAAAATGCAAATTATGGAAACAGGTAAGCTTTAGTGCTTTTTTGAACACGTTAAAAGAGGAGGATTGTCTGATCTAAATCGGTAACCTATTCCGCGTCAAATCTCCATGTTGTATTTTTGGAAGAATAAGTCAAACTTTGTCAGGAAATTTGCTGATTTTGGACATTAACCTGTCTCTAGAATCCTACATAACAGATATGGAGCACGATAAAAAATCTCTTTCATCATTGTATTTAATCTAAATAAAAGATTGATCGACATTTGATATCATTTTCAGTGACGGAAAATAGGTGTGTAAAATATATGAAGTTACCAATATATTCATTATTCTTACGATCTTTAAATGGAATTGTAAACTTTAAAATATCATACATAATTCCATTGCTTATCTTGGAGTTCAACCTACCAAAATGTCGGGTTATAAGAAGCAATTGAAATTATGGGGCTCCGCGAAAAAGGAGTCAAGTTTTTCAAAATATCCCTTGACACCAATTATTTGAACTTGATCGTGGACTTAAAATCACTAGTGAAGGTTCATGTATAAATTTAAACTCTATTCCTTATGTACGCCAAAAATTGTGATATTCTGACATTTGTACGTAAGTAAACGTAAGAAAACACAACGTTCGGTCGTCTCGCTCAACACAAAATACTGTTAGCCTTTAGAGATTTTTATTTATTATAGTAGAGACTAATACACAAGCATTCACCTTTATACAGTATACCTTACCGCTACATACATGCATTGAACTTCATACAGTAACCTTACCGCTAAACCAAAAAAAAAATGAATTCAATTTATTTTTCCTGATTTCAATAAATCTATAACGAAATATATTTTGTTAAACATCATAAGGAAATGTTAAACTAAATTCTATAACCCATTTATTAGTCCAAATTTATTCATTGAAGTTCAAACAAAACTTATTTTATGCTTGATTTATTGTTTTACCTCCATACTGAGGTGAATTTGACGACTATTGCTCATTTCTAAATTATTCAGCTCAACAAATATCGGACGACTTAATAATGAAAATAAATAAGACAATAATGCATTGGCGATAAGTAAGATTGGCTTAAATAACGTGCTAACAACAAATCGTCATCATAAAAGCGTCAACAAACAATTTACGACAACACCATTGTAAGAAGGAAACAATTGAGGGTAAAAAGTGACACATAATTAACCAAGGAACTGTAGCTGTAACTTTTTTGTCATATTAAACAAACCGATTTGTTGAAAATATACACTTTAAGGAACCCAAATATATAAATAGACCTAAATATGACTTTCCAACCTTTTTCAGATATTTCCAATTTTAACCGACTGTATCTCAAATTTTACGTTGCATTGACATACCATTTGATGTGCTGTCACAAAAGCTTCTTATCACCGCAGGGACACTCTGCATTCGCTTTAATATTTAAGCGCGCCTTTCGGCAAATAGCTATACGGTTATAACCTATGTTGACCCAAATGCCTTAAATCTTAATAAAAAGCAGAATAGACGATGCTTCAAATCCTCAAGCACACAGTTCCTATCTGATAGAGACATGGAAGTGCCAAGATCTAGGTTCCAAACGATGCCTTTCTCGCTATTGAATAGTTTGTTATGTAAATGAATGACAGTAGTATAATAGCAATCAATGTTATAACGCTGCATCCATAGAGTCCATAGGTTGAAGGATATAATGTTGTTCTCTTACTCCTGACATGCAATCTAATTTCAAAAATTTTCCTTAAGGACTTCTAATAAGATCGGCTTGCTTCACAATCTCATTATTTCTGTTTGACTACAGGCCATGAGAAGGCCAAATCTATCGTAGTCTTTGATTAGGAATTCCACAGTAGTGAGGCTCGTATTAAGATTTTTTTAATAATGCTAAAGATGCATTACTTTAGGCAATTTACTCTTACGATGTTCGGCATAACTGCCAACTACCAAATATTAAGAAAACGTTGATCAGAATCTCCAAAAACATCAGCAAGTAAACTTTTGTTTGCGTGTTGACCTTGGGTATGAGGCTATCATTTAAAATAATGTATTGATGCAATTAGTCAGGAAATATGATACGTTTCTTTTTTAAAACATTGCTTTTATTTACACGGTTGCTAATAAAGTTGGAATATTAATATTTTTACCAATTTAATGTAAGAGTCAATTTATGATGAAAATAACTGAAAACTATTGTTGCTTTTGGTCAGATTTGATAGGTAATCTTGTTGGGTGTGAAATGGAACTCCGAATGTGATCAATTTTCTCATGTACTGGTAAGGGGGCACAGCACAATGGGGCAAAAACATGATTTTTAGGTCAAATTTGATTTGATCCCGCCTTGGTCAAGGTCACTTCTCTACTCAAGTTGAGTGTTCATATGGAATGTTTATCTGCAGTAGAGTGATAAGCACATGCCAGATGGTTTTATGTCTTGATCACGCTTGACTGTGCCAAGAGAATGCTTGGAAGCAAAACACAAAATGATGCTTCAACACCCCTCAATTTACAAAAAGTTGTGGTGAACGTGGAATGGTTCCCGGTGGTATATGACATCTTAAAATGACTCTTCAGGCGCCGGTGTTACCTGAAAAAGCATTTCTAGAGTTCATCATCATGAAATTGTGAAAATAGTGTGGAATCTGTTTTTTAATATATGCATTGATTATTTGAAGCAGTTTTACTCAATTCGCTATTACCACTTGAAAAGGCACTGATCCAAGTCATAAATTATATTAGCACAATTAAATTGCATTTTTTAAAAAGGTGTGTTTTAAAAATGTTCCTAAATTCTTTGACATATTTGGCTTGTTTTACCTTTTTATCAATAGAGTTCCATAAGCCAGGACCAGATGTCGGAGTCGAACGATCAGAAAATCGATATTGAATATGCGCTGCTATTTGTCAAATAATAAAACCAAGCAAGATATTTTGTTATATGGGAAACTAAATTGTACTTCTTATTACATACATGTACCACAACCCTGTTGATCATTAGTCTTGATATCTATACAATTTTAAAAGTTGTGGTTGATATTTGAAACCCCATATTCACGAAATAAAAAAGCCAATAGATTTTTGCATCAACTTGTTCTACTTCGCAACACATTTTAGGTCTGGAATAGATTCGGCAGGTGCTTAGTCTGCGATATAGATTTGATTTGATTTAATTTGATTTAGTACTAAGAAAATATTTATACATACAAGCACAAATATGAAAATGCATATCAAGATAATTGTACAAAAAATAAAACAAACATCACAGTAAATTATTTATACCGAGAGTACCAAGGATAATTAATCTCAATTAAAAAACAAGTTAGCTAAACACATATATATGGCCCGTATTCCAGAAAGGTGTTTAACTAAACCACAGTTTAAATGAACATCATGTCCCGTATTCCAGAAAGGTGTTTAGCTAAATCAAGGATTTATTTCTCGTCAACAGCACAACTCATTGACCTGTTCCGCTTGAAAGCTGCAACAGTGCGTATCATTCCTGGACAGTTAATGCTCAGTTAAACAATGGTTTAGCTAAACATCTTTTTGGAATACGGGCCGAACTGTTTAGGAATGATACGCACCGTTGCAAACGGAACAGTTCAATGAGCCGGGCTGTTGACGAGAATTAAACCGTGGTTTAGCTAAACACCTTTCTGGAGTTCGGGCCTGTACAGTTTTTATTATATTAATATATTTATTCCTCTCTCATATGACACCAAATTTACTGATGTATGACATATGAGGGAATTATGACATGAAAAACAAACATAGTGCAGTAAGGGAATTTGTTACTGCAACGCTGTATTAGGTTACTCAGTATATAACACATGGCCATAAAAGGTAAAACAAGCCTGACCTTTTGATTAAAGCAATTTCTGACGTCAAACTTACGTAATATATTGCACAATTATGCCATATATGGATGAGAGAGTACATAATTTAACCCACCATGATAAAAAAAAAGTTCATATCAGTGTTCAATTTCAACAATTCATTTTGGAGGTGGCAAACTCCTCCTCAGATTGGGACGTTACAAAAAAACCAAAAACAAATAAACGTTAATGAAAACAATGTAATGGCAAACAGGCTTGTTTTTCAGTTACATTTTGCTCTCTAAAGCTAGACATATCTGGGTTGATTCGTATTTCGTATACTTTGCACTTACTGGTAACATGCAAATTAACTTCACAGTTTACATATATATTAGGTTGCACCATCAAAATACATATGAGGAGACATATTGACAAAGTAGCCTTATTTTAAAAACTGTCAAAAGAATTCTTTTCCACCTCGCGTACCAAATGTGACATATGTCTGATTGGTCATTTTTAAGTGTCTACATGCATTTAGTCCATTTGCGGGCAATAACTTAAAGCGGTCAATAAACTTACGGTCTGTTTAGTAGGTAATATCATCAACAAAACTGTGGCTAAAGATAAGTATGAAATGGGCATTTTTCACGGTTGTATCTAGAATGTTTTTATGTTGAATGTGTGAAAAATAAATATCTAACTTAACGAACGCATGCCTATTGTTGGATGACGTATTAAGAGAAATCCATTCACATTAAGACATGTATTTATAGCCGCTTGCTCCATTTGTGATATGCAAACCATCTGTATGACACCGTTTGAAATTTCCTTAAGCGAAGAGTTTTAATTACTCTAGTTAACAATTATTATTTACCTTTTCTCTTGATTGTTAACTATATATAATTGCTTGAATGGAAGGAAAGGCGAGTAAAATGTGTTTATATTATACATAAGGAAGATACAATTTTCTTGTTTTATTGCGTTAGTAATTACATTGAAAATGTGTTGCGGTGATTGCTAACGTGATGGTAATTTAGATAAAATACAAAAGGTTAAGAAAATAATGTCATTAAATTTAAAATAACAATTAAATGTAGGCGCCTATGTAATATATGCAAAGTATATTGACATATATCTGTGTAAATCGGGAACATGGTCGTCTACGGGGAAAACCGATATACTGAATACAAAATATCTACTATCTGGTCCTCTCTTTGTTATGACAAAAACTGCATTAGCACGGATGCGCTGAATGTAATCACGCTCTTCTGAACTATATTGACGCAATCGAAACGTTGCATTCAATACAAATAAACATTAAACGACTGAAAAAAATAAGTCCTTGCCTTTTTAGTATTTGGCACGGTTTTTATTCAAGAACTCACAATTTACTGTTAAAGATTTCTGCTATTTTTGTATTTATTGATGCATTGTTATAAGAGGTGTTGATAAAGATTAGGTACGGATGTCGGTGGGGGAGGTCGTTGTGTAGGTGTGTAGAAGTGACTTGCATATATAAATTTTACTGAATCCTTTCAAACATGTTACATAGTTTTATATTCTCGTTTTAATAAAAAAAGGAAATACTTTTATCTATGATCAATATGCTTTTTAATCTGTATTAACAGATAGTAATTTTTATTGTCAATTAAGAGCAAAGTTTACATTAAACATATTTCAGTTACGTGTGTATCTGTCATTTAAATATTGCCCTTTGTGTTATGGTAACATTAGGCTAAACATGCTTTACAATTACTAACGCTCATGAAAAATGTTGCAAGCAATGTATTCCTATCTGTAACTGTTATTTATTCGTCATGTTGTGTTGCAAACACGTTTATATCCTACTCCAAGAGACCAAAGTCATTATGAGACCTCTTGAATGATTGGACAATTAAAAATCTTAAGATCTTGCAAATAAGCATCTTAAATGCGATCAGTACGTTAACAAAATACCTCCAAGACCTGAACTTTGATTGCTTATCATACCCAACCATAATTCACCGCAAAATGTGGTTTTAAAGGTACACATGAACGCTTCTTGTGTATTTTAGTGCAAAAACACAACAACAACAAAACTGTTGAAGATATGTGTGGTGAAAAGATCAAATTTCTTTTTTTGACATAAAACGCATTAATGTATAGGTGTTAACATATACCTGACGTTTCGAAGGTCAATTATGCCGGAAAGTGCATTTATTGACGGGTTATTGATCGCGTTTTGCTATTATACACTATAGTAATCAGTAACTTTAAAATCGATTTGCGACAATTTGTTACTGCCAGATTTTGAGTGGACTGTCTTGCATTTCGATCTCTAAATGAAAATTGTAGAAAAAAAGTATGACATATTATATATCATTCGAAAGTTGAGATTATAAAGAATAAACTCAATTTTGAAAATCGCGACTTTCCGCTCATTTTGCCAGAGCACCACACATATAACTAACCCAGCCGTCGGTAGACTAGAGCTGAAATTGCAATTCAAATGATTTTTTTTTTAAATCCTGAATAATTTGTTTTGATCAAGGGGAATCTGAACTCGACACCATTTTGATTTGAATGCCGTGTAAACCCTATGGGATGGCGGTCATCTCCGATTGTCGCTCATGGAGGGTGGGTTATTGCACCTCCGGCATTTTACGTCTCCGTTGCCACACTTCGAGAATCTTTGAAATGGATTAGCGGGAAAATTGGCGTATTTTGATCAGAGCAAGTCGCAATACACACTACTTGAAAAGGTTTGCGCTTGAAACAAAATGTACACGCTGTATATGCGTCAAGTGAATATATCCGGAGGTACAAACTCTGCTCCAAGAGTGGCACAAGATTCCAGATTATCATAAAGAATTTCCTTTGTTTTGATGCACATATGATTCGTATAGTCTTTTGCACAGTTGCACGGTTTTTACCGACGTATGTCAGAATCGATTCGTAATTTGCTAAATATGTGCCCCGCGCTTAAAACAATCTGAAAATATTTCAATTATATTGCAATCGTTCTTCTTTTAATTATCTTTAATATGATAGATTATATGTCGTCTGATGAATTAACTTCAATATTTGTTGTAGTGTCTGATTACTGTGTTGCAAATACATCTGTCGATGTGTTGGATTACGTATGGCATATCGTAAACATTTAGTTTATAATACATTTATGCTTTGATTTATAAGCAAACGGAGAATCAAGGAAAATGATTATATATAAACCGAAATATGAAATATAAAGGCATTAAAGACCTTATTTATGAACAGGTAGCTGTTGAAATCATATCTTGTCAGCATTATTGAGATTTGATTACAGATTCAATTGCCTTTGGCTTTAAGTG
>JXSR01S048865.1:0-18121 GCA_000969725.1 Ophiothrix spiculata
GTTGCGCTTGCGGCTGCTGCTGTGCTGCTGCTGCTTGCACTTGTTGCTGATGCTGAAGCATCGCCCACTGATGACGTTACCAAAGTATTTAGGAAGGCTGCCAGATCATAAGTCGATTGCGCTTGTGACTGGATTGTACCTGCTGATGCAACGCTAGCGGCAGCCGCGTCTCTAGCTGCCTCTGATGCGCTCTGGGCAACCCCGGCCGCTGTAGCAGAGAGCGCTGCCTGATCTGCTGATGTTTGAGCGTTGTCCTTGTATCCTTCAGCAAGGTCTCTGGCCGCCTCTGATGCTATCTTGGCTGTGTCCGCTTCTGTGGCGCTCACTGCTGCATTTGTAGAATAGCCCGCTGTCACGCTGTCCACGTGGCCGGAGCTGATGACCTTTATGGCTCTGGAGGGGTTGATCACAGTTATTATCTGATTGGTGTCGGCAGATCTGATTATCCTGCCGAGGGCATCGGCGATTCTAAACATTACACAGCCCCCTTAATGACACTGATGGTAAAGTTGTCGGAACTTGTCTTGGCACCGGCCTCCGAGAGCGTGATGTAGCCCTCATGATCGTCTTCTTGCCACTTGGCGGTCTCTGTCGCTGACTTGGAGATGGAGAAAGCGCCTTGTGCTCCGTTAGAGATCAGCACGTCCAGATCCTGGTGGGTGCCATCACTAAACAGTATCTTTGCCTCGATTGTGGCCGCTGCAATGTTCAAAGACACCCCGGTTGAGGTGTCCTCTAGGATCAGGTTTTCCTGAAAGGTGTCGCCCTGGCGCACCTCAAAGGTTGAGTTTTTGTTGGCCATCTTCTTACCTTTCCTGGAGCAGTTTCGCGCTTGCGAGTGCTATGTGTTTCTTGTTGTCCTCGACCATCTCATTTCTAAAACTTTCAACAGCCGCGCCGGTCTGACGTGACTGCTGGGCGTTCTCGATCAATAGGACAGGCATCCATGCCATAGCGCACCCCCAATCCTCTATCTCTTCGCCGGATTGTGGATGCTTGCCCGCGATCTTTGTGAACCAGGCACAGTCGAGCTGTTTGCAAGGTTCGAAGGAATTTAAGGGGCAATTGCTTTTAGGTTCGATTTTCATGATTTTATGTTTTCTGTGCTATGATTACGTCCACGTATTTCACAGCAAACGCCGAGGCCGATCCTGTAAATGTTGATGTGGTGCTAAGGGTGTGGGCGTGTGTGTGCTCGCTGCCGGTACCTGCGCTCTCTGTAGATCCACCAAACATGTTTCCAGCAGTCCCCGCAGTTGATAGTAAAGTTCCTGCAGTGGTTCCGCCGGTAAGAGCGCTGTCCGCAATCTGGTTACCAGAGGTGTTTAAGGGAGTTGCCCTGAGTTGTGCACTTGATCCCAGAGCGTGACTGTGTGACGGGAGTTGGGCGGTTGTCAGGGCAGTCCCCGAAATTGTTCCGCTTAGGGTCACACCGGTTGTACCCGCTGGTACATAACTGGAGAATGATGTCGAGAAATTCTTGTTCCCGGCAAAACCCACTGTTGAGTTTGTCACACGGATAGCAGCATCGTGGTGAGTCGTCTGTTTGACCCATCCTGTTGGCGCTGATGTCTGGTTGAACAGCATCTTGGTGCCACTAGCAAACTGTGAGCCAGAAACAAGAGAGGCAACGCTTGTTGTAAGGCCGCTAAGGTAACCAAGCTCTGTGGTTGTCACTGTTGATGCAATAATCTTGCCGCTAGCGTCCGTTACAGTTGCCCGGCTTGCTGTCAGGTTGCTTGTCGTAATGTTTGAGATAGCGCCGTCTACATTACCTTCGTGAAAGACTGAGTGCTTGGTGGCTCCGCCATCGTCTGAAAACTCAAGATCATCTTTGACGTAGAGCGTAGAGGCGTCTGCCATGTTAGAGATGAAGCCACTGCCTTCACTGATCCACCCAACACGCAGTTTCTCCGTTGTGCCCTCATGAAAGCTGATGTACGGCGATTCATTTCCCTGAAGAGCAACCTTGGCCGCATTTGCACCTGAAATAGTGACAGGCACCGCGTCGCTGTCGAATGTGTATTGCCCCGACATGATGTCGCCCGTATCGCTTCGTGCATAGTTACCTGCAACAACCCCGCCCAGTGACGCAGCGTTGAGATTGCCAAGGCCTTCAACAGCCGTCTTGATCTCTGTTGCGGTCATGTCCGCCGTTGCACCTGTCTCAATGCCGGCAAGTTTCGTGAAGTCGCCGGTAGACATAAGGCCGTTTGTTGTGCCTGATGCTACTGTTCCAAGGTTGGTAATACCGCTTGCGTTTGTGCTGATATCTGCCTCAATTGTGGTAAGGCGCGAGCTAAGGCCTGTAACTTCGCTTTCAAGTATTTCGTCTGCGGTGTTGCGCTTTGTTGCAAGCTGGCTTGTAATCCCCAGGTTTTGCCTTGCTGTAGACGCAGTGTTTGCACCAGTCCCACCTGCTGATACTGGTCTTGTGGCCACCTGCTCGGCCTCTATGTCGTTCATTACTGAATTAAAGTGGGCCGCCTCAATGGTGTCCCCGCTTTGCACGGCTGCGTTTGATGGCAGCTCGTAATTATCTGAGGAGTTTCTTGGCATTTTGGTTATCCTTTTGAATAATGTCTGATAGAAACAAAAAGGGGGGCAGAGAAACTGGCCTCTACCCCCCAACCATCAGAGTTGATTAGTCTTAGTTGCTTGTATTCATTGCCACGGCTCTGGCGATTGCTGCCTGAATAGCCGGGGTTCGTTTTATGTGCTCTATTACTGCTGCCGGCAGCTCTCTGCCCGATAGAATTTCAGCAACGATAGGTGCAACCTTTGCCTCATTTGACGCGCCGGCCATCTGCAGCAGTTTCTGACCGCCTCTTGCGCCAACGCCGATCCCAATCCCGGCAAGAGCCGAGGTTGTCGGATCGTTCCCGGTTGCTGCTCCTAGTCCTAGCCCGCCGAGTGCGCCGCCGCCGCCCAGTGCAGCCAATTGTTTGGCTGTCGTGCTACCGCCTGTAAGCTCCTTTTGTGTGGTGCCGAATGCCCGCTCTCTTGCAAGCTGTTCATCCACAATAGATGCTCTTTTGCCAAGGGCTGCGCCGAGCGCCTCTTGTGAGCGGTTTGTGCCGAACATGGCATCCACTGCGCCTGGTGTGGCCCTGCGATTTTCAATCTGAGAGATCTTAGCGCCGGCATAGCCTTGTGCTGCTGCGTTTTGCGCACCCTCATCCAGGGCGGCTATGTTTCTGGCGAAATCGTTAGCCACCGTGGGTTTTGCGCCTTGTGATCCAAGGTCAACAGCGTCTTGAAGTGCGAATTTCTGCTGTGCCAAACCTCTTGCGCCGGCATACTCTGGCGTGTTGACGTCAATCCTTGTGCGCAATTCCTTGGCAAGATCTCTTGCCTGGTTGCGTGTCAATGTATCGCCTGAGCGATCCGCTGTGCTGGCCACATTGTCGAGTTGCTTTTTGACCTCATTGAGGAAACCCAGTTGCCCGACATCGCCTTGTCCTGGAAGATAATTCTTCTGGGAATCGGCGGCCTTTTTTGCCGCACTAGCAACCATTGGTATTTGCATAAGATCGTCAAAGGGTTGTGTCGGTATGTCAAAACCAGCTTGCCTTGCACTCTCATAGGCCCGTGTGATCGCGGGCTGCATTCGAGACCCAATCTGATCCTGCAGCTCTTGTGTGGTTGCCGGCTGCTCAAGACCAGACGCCTCAAGGAGCTTTGCCGTCATTCTGTCAGGCATTGCGCCTTGTCTTGCTGTAGCGCGGCCCACAAGGATGTCCTCAGCCTCAGGCGAGGCATTGATGGCCGATCGGCCCAGACTGCGCCCAGGCGTTCCCATAGCGTCAACCAGCATTGCATCATCACCAAGCGAGGACATTTTGTTGCCCACATCGGTGCTGTCCATGCGAGCCTTGCCCAGAGCGTTCGACACCCTGCCAGCAGCTTGCTCATAAGCCGGTTTGAAGCGCTGTGCAAAGGCGCTAGCAGCTCCCGACAGAGGTTGCGTCACTGCGGGAGTTACGCCGCCTGCAGCGGCTCCCAGGCCCGTTCCAAGGGCTACCTCTTTTGCCGCCTGTGCATCAAGTTCATCCGATTGACCAAGTGCGTTCACTCCGCCATATACAGAACCCTCAACAGCTCCGGCCCTCATCATCTGCGGGATGGTCTGCCCGCCCTTGAACATGGTGAGCCCCTTTTGAGCGGGAATGGCTGCACCAGCAACGCCGCCCGCCAACTGCGAGACGGCTGAGGTGACAGGGCGCTCTTGAGAGATCTGGCCCAAGCGCTCGCGCTCCCGGTCCCGGTACATCTCATAGCGATCACCAAGCCCCATCCCCTCGGTCTCGCCGGCAATCCGATCAGACACCATAGATACAGGGTAGGACATAGCCGCCGCAAGGCCGCCCGAAAGCTCATCAGCGAAGCCCATTGTCGCGCCTTCTGTGAACTTCATGGGCACAGCCCCGGCCAGCGGTACTCCAGATTCGGATGGTGCTGGCGGAGCTGCTGGCACCGGAGTAGATTGCACTTCTTTGATCTTGCGGGCAAAGAGGTTTGCCGCCTCTGTATCGCCCGCCCGATCGGCCTTTATAAGTGCCTGTTTTAGTTGCTGAATATCTGCCATTTAATTGACCCCATACTTGGCCATGATGTCGGCCTCTGATGATCCCCCCGCTTTAATCCTTGCTCTCTCGACACCTTTTTGAACGATGCCTCTGAGCTCCTTGAGAGCTGCCTTGTAGCCTTCCTCGCTCTGTTTTCTGCTAAGACGGGCGATTGCGGCCTCGGCCTTCTTGCCTTCAACCTCGGTGATCTGACCGCCGCCTTTAAGACCCTGATAGGCCTCCATGAACGTCTTGCCTTGGATTTGCTCGGCAATACGAACAAAGTCTGCCGTCTCATCCGAAAGTCCGGGGTTAAATCCCTCGATAGGTCCAACAGCACTGTCTAGTCCTGGGTGATTGAGGGCCATGTCTATGGTTTTTATCATTTCATTGGCGTTTGCCTCAACCTGAGGCATGTCGATCTTAGCCTGTGTCTCAGCCGCTGCTTCCATCTTGCCGGTGACCTTTTCGCCCTCGGCCTCTGCAAGGTTTTTGCCGATTTCGCCTTGAACGCCGCCGGTCATTGAATTGACAATTGCAGTGCCGGTGCCGGTGTCCACAGTCTTGATAGGCCGTGTTACTTGTACACTGCCTTGCTTGTCATCTGGGACATTGTTCCATCTAACGCCGCCTTGATCGTTAAGCTGACCGACAACAAGGTTCTCGCCTAATTGCCCATAGATAGGTGTGCCGCCAAAGCCCGCAGAATCCGCTTGCATCTCCACGTTTGGCAATACGCGCTCGCCTGTGTCTTGGTAATACTGGAAGCCATCAGCGCCCTTGATTACCTTGCGATCTGGCGTTGCGTTTCTTGCGTCAATCTGGCTTTGGATGTTTTGCGCCTTCAAGTCATTCACGCCTGCCTGAGCGTTGCGGGCCTCTTCACCGCGCCAGTAATCAAGCTCGCTCTTGGCGTAGTCCCTCTGGCCCTGCGAGAAGTTTGGATCAGACGCAATGCCTGACAGTGAGCGCAGACGGTCATCCAGTCCCAGATCTTTTGCCATAGCACCTGAGATGGCGTCTTTGAATTGCATGCCGCGATCCGCTATGGCTTTGTCTGCCTTGTTGCGGGCGCTGCGACCTATGAATGCCTGGCCAATAGCCCCAAGCCCCGACCAGAAGTCTGTGGGCTGGGTCTGGTTGTCCATAACAGATTGGGCGCTTTTGCGCCGTCTCTGCAGATCCTCATATGTGATCCCCGTGTTTCCGCCGAATATAAAGCTCATCAACCTGCTCCTATGTATGCTTTACCCAGTCCACCAAGCGTTCCCCACATGCTATCGCGGCTGTTTTGGCGCTGGTTGGCTTGGGCCACCTGTTGTTGGTAGTTGTTCTGGATTAGTCCAGCTATGTCCGTGGTAGGGATCTGAGCTGACTGCGAATTGACAAACTGGGGTGTTTGTACCTGTGCACCAGACATCAGCGCTGTGATCTCATTGATCGGCTGATTTCTCATGGTTAGCTCTTCTTGGAGTGCCTGATTCCTGGCGGCATCCATTGCATTGTTGCGAGCCATTTCAGAGTTAAAACGCTGATCTTGCAGGGCATTGTTGATGCCAAGAGCAGACAGTTGGTTCTGGTACTGCTGCTGATCGGCGCTTCCCATGGCTTGCTGCTGGCCAAACTGCTGGGCTTGTGCCTGATTGCCAAATTCTGCTGCGGCAAGATTTTGACCAAAGCGCTGGTTTTGTGCCTGATTGCCAAACTGTGCTTGGGCCTGGTTCTGTGCAAACTGTTGCCCTTGTGCCGTGTTGTTAAGAGATGCAAGCCCCGTTGCCTGATTATAGCGTTGCTGTTGCGCTTGATTGCCAAACTGAGCAGCTTGCAATCCTTGCCCAAACCGCTGACCCTGCGCTGCGTTAGCTACAGCATTGCGGCGGTCGAGCTGATCAAATCCTTGGCGTTGTGCCTGGTTCTCAAATGCAGCTCTGTTGGCCTCAAGGCCGGCAAGGCGTGATTGCTCTTGCCCACCTGCCAGAATGGCTTGCATACGAGCGTCTGTGGATTTGCGGTTAAAGTTGCCCATAGCGTTGTCATACGCCTCTGAGCCTATGCCTATACCTTGTGATGCCAGACGAGCCTCCAGGGAGCTCCTATCGCGTTCTAGGCTAGGGTTGAGGCGTGACATAAGGGCTTCTTCTACACGGCCTCTATCTTGTGAGAAGTCCGTGCCGTAGGAGCGCGTGATGTCGCCTGCATCGCCATATGTGCCTGAGACTCTCCCGGCATCACCAAGCTGGCCTGATATGCTGCCTTGGCCTTGAATGCCGCGCTGCAGTTGACCTGCGTCATTGATGTCGTTGGCAAGTCTGCCGGGTCCGCTGATGCTACGCTGTGGGCCGCCCACACCCCTTAGACCTGTCATAAGATCCGGGCCGCCTTGGGCTGTCTGGTAATTCTGCATCGTCATAGAGCTTGGATCAGACCTTGGCGGCAGTATGGAGGTGTTTAGCGGAGTGCTCAACTGTCCCATAATACTATTGGATTGATTTTGGCCCAAACGAGCCATGTTGAGCTCTGTCTGGTTGTTGATGCCCATCAAGTCCTGGCCGTGTTGCGACAGTGACTGCGTGGCCGTATATGTTGGCAGGTCATATGTCTTGCCGGAGTTTGGATCTGTAAACTGGTATGTGCCTGTTTGATTGTAACTCAGGGATCCGTAGGGGGTTTCCTGATTAACATTTGCCAAATGCTGGTTTGCAACCGCTGTTGCCACGTTTGTCCCTGTCTGAGCCTCTGCCGTTTTATAGGGATCTGGTGGCGGGGGTGCTGAACGTCCTTTGCCCATTTTTCTACCTTCTTTTGTTGTTTAGTTTGCTATTGCGCCAGTTTTCTTGTTTGAAGATCGAGATTATCTCCGCTTCCCCGTCTTGCCTCAGATCGGGGATTTTGTATTGGGTGGCACCCAGTGCGCCCCAGAGCCTTATGGCTCTGTAGTTTGCCTCCGAGTGCCGTGCCACTACCAACCTGCAGCCGCACGTCTTAAAGACGTAATCAAAGATGTCCGTGAGGTTCTCTCTGTTAAGCCAATGGGGGGTGTCAGATGCAGCAGACATTTCCACGGTGCTTGCAGACGGGCTGTAGTTGTGAAAAACCACCCCGGCCGAAATGCCCCCGTTTCTGTGGGAGAAAGCCATGCCCTCGCAAGGGCCAAAACTCTCGCCATTAGCTAATACGCGGGTGGCAACAAACTCTTCTGCGTGTGAATTAAGCTCTGGCCTGTACTTGATCATTAAAAGTGCTGTCCTTGTGTGTAAGATAGGGACATTGATGCAAGCTCGATGTCCATGGGATCAGGATTATCGGATGACACCGTAATCTGTATCGCCGCCGAGTTACACCTCTTGTGCAGCGTCTTTGTCCGTGTGTAGGGCTTGATCGGCGCTTTACCCGCCCACTTTGCAACACCATAAATGGCTGTATCGTATTTGGCTGCACCAGCGATAACTGCAGATGATGCCTGGGGGTAGATCGGGTCAGTTATCTCATAGTCGGTTTCAACAGAGATGTTGGCAAAGGCGCTACCCCTAACCGTAAAGTTGGCTTTTACCTTGTGGATCTTCTTGAGAAGTCCATCTGCCTGAAAATCGTCAAAGCTGTTGACCAACCTGCACTGAATGGGGGCTCCGTCATCTCTTCCTGATGAGAACGCCTTGAGCACCTTGCCGGTGTGACAGAAATACACCTCGCTGCCGATCGCCAGAATATCCTCGGCCAGAAAGTTAGTGAATCTGCACCATGCGCCTGTCTCCATGTTGACCACGTACATGTGTGCGTCTGTTTGACCGCGCCTTGGTAGCTTAACAAAGCCCAGGCCGTGAAAGTCGGATTTCTCCAGGTTCCACGTGGCGTTGTTAACGCTAGCGGAAAGCGTGATCTCATCTCTTAGCGCCGGATCAATGTTTCTTGATAATGAGTGCAGACTAAGCTCGGAGATGTCTTTCTTCAAAGCAGCTGACAGGGGTGTCAGTCCATCCCTTGTCGCAATGACAAGATCGCCCGCCACGTTAAAGTGAGCATTCTTGCCAAGAGGCGTTGCAAGCGTGAACAGACCTTTAAACGACCAATCGCTGCCACTAGGGTCCGTACCCTGATATAAGGCAACCTCTCCCTCTGCAGAAACAAAGACATTGTAATCATCAATTCCCGCCCCACTGTCATAAGAGAACGTGGTGCCGAACAAAAGACTGGACGACCGAGAGAACACACTCTCAAGATTTAGCTGCGCTGCCGCGCCCGTGATTGAGTTAACCCCGAGGTACCAAACCTTAAGTGAGTCGACTTGTATGAAATACTGCCGGTTGTTGTACACCCAGACATAGGAGAATGTTGAGGGGTCAACCCCGCCTATTTCGGTCGCGCCGGGGGCAACATCAGCAGGATCGGACACGTCTTGCGTCCACTGTGAGATGGTGCTCCATGATGTGCCGTTATATATGCGCGGATTATCAACCCCGTTGCATATGGTCAAGTAGCGCCCGCCAGACGTCTGGTTTTGAAGCACAGAGTAGTCCGCGCTGCTTTGGCCGCTGAAGACACCTAGCATGGACAGGTTGCTGGTTGAATCCGTGAATTTGTACACAGTTGTACTTGATGCAGCAAAGAGGTCATGCGCCCCATTCGCGGCTGTGTACCCGAACATGCGTTTAAGGCCCAGGTCAACAGTGGACACCCCATTGGCGTCTTGTGTGAATGAATGCCCTACCGGCTCATATCCTGCCCGCACTTTACAGCCAGACGTGGTTGGGATTATGTTGTCCATGATAAGGGCGGTGCCGCTTGGAGACCCTGCACGGGGGGATGCTAATGATAGTCCAAGCAACGGGGTTTCATAAGCCTTCAGGCGCTGTGTGCCGCCCTTATCGCCAACAGAATACTCCCGGTCACTAGGGACTAGCCGTGATTTTGACACGGGGGATAGGGGTGATGCCCCGCCCGTTCTCTGTCTTACTTTCATGTGCCCCCCCTGTCGGAGTTTAGTGCTGTTGTGAAATTGGCCTCAAATTCTGCCGCAAGGTCGTCAAAGGGGAGCCCTACAAGACGATTCCAGCGCCAAAGCGTGGCTGTGATCAGCAGGTGCTCAGGAAAAGATGTCTCCTGGTCGTCTGCTATAACCTTGTTCGAATACGAGGCCCCCTGTTTCAGCCAGTTTGTTGAAACGTAACTGAGCGTTGCCCCGGCGTAACCCGTGCTGGGTGATATGAGCAGATTCGGGCCTGAAATATGACAGTAATGCTGCCCTGATCCCACCCTTGAGACAAACCCCCATGTGGCTGGATCTATGATCACGCGAATGGGCTCGAAAGCTCCCCCTTTGATAGTAACAGATCCGCCATCCACCATTTTTTGGAAGTCCACCGGCAACGCAAAGCTGGTTTGATTGGCGGGGATATCTACTTGCCTGAACATCTTTGACCAGCTAGCTCGCTTGGCTATGTCGTCACCTGCCTGACTTATTAGCGCCACGATCTGCTTCATCTCATCCTCTTGCGAGGTGACATTCAGATTTGCAACGCTAAGTCCTGCAGCATTGATGATATCGGGAAGTATATCTTCTAAGGCCATACCTTGGACCCTCCTCTGGAGGCGGCAATCACCGCGACCTTGTTAAATCGAACAAAAGTGGAGATAAGACCCTGCAAATATCCAGAAATGGTACTAGCGGTCTCAAAATCTGCATTTTTCAGCGCTATTTCCTGCAATAGAGCTTGCAAGTAGATGTCTGGGGCTGCTTCAAGGAGCCAGTTGCACCCGTGTTCACTAAGGGGTGGAAGCTCCTCGTAGAAGGTCAACCTAACCTTGTCATTTGGGCGGTTTGTGTGCAGATCGTTCCCGGAGATCGAGAAAATGTCTCTCTGGTAAGCGTCAGCACCCTTTAGCTTGGAAAGATCTGCCGGGTACATGCGTTTGTTGTCGCTGTCAAAGACATAAACAACATCAATGAACCCTCTTGGCAGAGAGGCCACACCGGATGAATTGGTGGTGCGGGTGACCTCTTCCACGGCTTGGCGTACACGCATAGCCCTAGACAGCTTTTTCTCTGTCATAGTCATCAGTGTCTCGGCATAATTGCTCACGTCAGGGTCGCCCGACATGGCCGAGGCTGAGACGACAAGCTCTGCGTAATCCTTCATTAGATCTTCCCTTCTCTTGTCCTAAATGCTTGGTTGTCTGAATTGTTCAGCCACTTGAGCAGGTACTTGTTGTCCTGCTGTTCAACGGCCTGATTCAACTCTCTGTAAAAGAGCTCTAATGGGACTGAAGCAACGGACTGTCCATCGCCCCATCTCTTGCCGGATGTTTCGGCTCGGCGCTCTTTGTTTTCTTTTAAGATTTTGTCAGCGTGTGAGATCGTTTTGAACAGGTTTTCTTTGGGGTTGTACCAGCGTTCAACTCCTGTTGCCGTGTCCATTGAAAACAGAACCCAGTCACCATCCCATTGGTCTTCATTAAGCATCAGTCAAACTCCGCTAATCCGTTTTTTACGTACTCACGAGCATCAGCCCATGTGGTTCTCACTACCTGCCCCTTTAGGGTCTTCTCATCACCAAAAAACACGTTCCTACATAGGCGCACTGTTGTTGTCTCTGTTTGCTCTTGCTGAATCTTGTCAGATGAGCGCATGGCATCGCTTTTAAGTCGCGGCATCAATATCTCCTTGAAAGAAAGGGTTGGAGAGGAGCCAGATCAGCCCCTCTCCGTTGGTACTTAGACGGTTGCGGTCGTACCGAAGATGTCTGAGACAACACCCAAACCAGCTTCGTTCTTAACGCAAAGTGTACCCTCGCCGATCATGACAGACGGTGTGGCGTCTGACTGAATGGCAATGTCGGTAACCTTCTGGATAGGACGGAGCCACTTGAACTCAATCTTTGATGTATCCAGGAAGTACACGTTAGACGCCATTGTACGGTGCAGAACGCGGCGCGCATTCTCAGCGTTACGTGTGGCATCGTCTGAGATCTCTGCTGTTGTGGCGTTAACAGGGTTAGCGCGAAGCACCCGGTTAGGAACCACTGAGATCATGCCGAAGTCTGACAGGTACATGTCAGCAGCGCCGATGATGGTGGCTGGGCCGCCGTCTGTAGCTGTCCGCTGTGGTGCAACACCAGCAGATGCAGACATGAAGCTAGAGAACACGCGCTTTGCGTATGGTGACATAACCAAAGTCTTGACGTCAGCGCCTGCGCCGTAGCAGCTTTCAAGCATTGTATCCATAAGATCCTTGGTAAAGGCGCGTTTCGTGCCAGCTGTTACTGCTGCTGTGTTTGGCGATGTGTAACCACCATCTGCGGCTGCAGAGCCATTACGAAGCGTGTTTGTCTCAAGCCATGTCTGAAGTGAACCAAACTGACGTGTGCCGCTGCGCGCTGTTGCTGTGTTTGCAAGAAGAGCAAACTCGACATCCTTACGGATCTCAACGCCTTTTTTCAGTGTCTGGTACTTTGTCTGTTCAGCAGAACCTGCGTTTGAGATTTTATCCTGTGTCTTTGAGATCATGAAAGATTTGCGGAAAATCTGACAGACGTTGCTAAGACGCGTGACAGGTGATGTCGGGGTGTATTCGAACTGATCGCCTTCAGCATGCGCGTTCACGCCTGCTTCTGCCAGCTCATCGACTTCCCACTCTGGGTTAATGCTTGCGCAAGTACCCTTTGGCATCATTGTGTAAAGAGGTGTGTCCTCGGGAGTGATCCGATCCACGACATTTGAGAGCTCTTCACGGTTACCGACTGCAGAGCCGGTTTCGAAGGTGTTAACGATTGCAGCCATTTTACTGGTTCCTTGTTTTTAATTAGTCAAAGTCGATGCCCATTGCATCGCTGATTGACCCTGATTGTGAAAGTTTACGCATGGCCTTGCCGTTGTTTGACGTAGAGCGCTTAGGAGCCTTACCAGCGGGCGCTTTGGCTGCTGGGGTGGCTGCTTTGCGTTTGATACGTTTGCGGGCATTCTCGCCGTTCTCGATCGAGCGTTTGCCTATACCTGCGAGGTGAACCAGGCGCAAAAGCCTGTGATCCACAACATTACCGATCTCCTGCTCCGAAAAGCCAAAGTCAGCCGCTGTCTTAACAATCCCGTCCTTGAAGGAGTCCATCTTCATTTGATCGGAGAGCATTGGCATAGCCTTGACGAGCTTCTTTTGCTCGTCTGCCCTGATCGCGTCCATTTCACCCTGGCTCAGTTGATTAGATACTGCCTGAGCTTCTTGTTGGCGTCCCAGAACCGAGGATAATTCCTCAGTGAAAGATTTACGGATTGCCTGTTGGCGTAGGTATTCAGATTGATCGTGACCGAGAAGGTCAAGGGATGGTTCTGGAGGCATGATGCCTTGCAAGAACTCAACCAGGCCTTGGTAAGTACGATTGATTTCCTCGCTTTGCGTCTGAGCGCTAGCTTTGATATCATCAATGCTACGGCGCTCCTCTGCGAGGGCTTCTGTTTTGCGTGTGTAGTCTGACTGACGCAGGTTGCCCATCACAAGCTCTTCAAGCGTGCTCTCGGTCCCGTCTTCCAGTGTGACTACTACGCTAGGATCATAGGCTAGTGCTTCGATGTCACCATCAGTATCGTCACCTACGCTGTCGTCCTCTTCCGATGCTTCCTCAGCGTCATCCGCCTCAGCCTCATCTTCCAATTCCTCTTCAGCGTCCTCTGGCTGATCTTCTGGTGTTGTATCTTCTGCCGCCTCTTCAATATCCTCTTGTTTGTCACTAAGTGCCGCCATTGCCGCCTCGAGGGTGTCATAACGATCCTGTTGTGCGGTTTCTGCTACAGCTTGCTCAGTGTTGTTTTCTTCGCTCATTATTTCTCAGCTCCTTGCTGGTTTGTGCGCTATGCGCGTTTAAGGACGTGGGAAGCCTCATCCGCCGCCAGGCGCTTGAGCTCTCTTCTTATGTCCCTGATTGTGTTTGCCTTGATGGCATTGTCTCTACGTGCGTTGTCATCGTCCCTAGAAGCAGAAAGGGCCGCCTCAATGGCA
Source organism: Ophiothrix spiculata (assembly GCA_000969725.1). Classification (NCBI taxonomy): domain Eukaryota; kingdom Metazoa; phylum Echinodermata; class Ophiuroidea; order Amphilepidida; family Ophiotrichidae; genus Ophiothrix; species Ophiothrix spiculata. Next base: position 13,552 of record JXSR01S048865.1, read on the forward strand.
GCCCTCTCAACTCTGTTTAGAAGCTCGTTTAGCGCTTCATCCTGTGCTAAAGCTCTCGCTCTACTTGCTTCCATTTGGCAGACCCCCCGGAATAATGTCTGGAGGTGTCTGTGTGATGCCTTTGACGATCATGTTTGCCTCGATCTCTGCCATCTTGAGCTGTGTCTGAGCTTTTAGCTTCTCCAACTCTCTCATGTGCTTTCTGATCTCAGCTTCCTCATCGCGGGCAGCTTCCTGCTCTCGCACCATCATGTCAGCTTGCATCTGCGCTTCTTCCCGTTGTGCCTGGGTTTGCGCCTTTTGTTGCTCAAGCTGCATCTGTGCTTGCAGTTTCATCATTTCTGGGTCCGGCGTTGCGGCCTCTGCTTCCCTCTTTGCCTGGATCTCTGCTGGATCGGGGCGTGTGAAGAATGGGTCAGCAGACGGCAGGCCTGTCGTCTCCGTGATCTTCTGCATGGTGTTGTAGAGCTGTTCCGGTTTGACAAACGGGTTGTCATTACCAAACGCCGCTACAACTTCCTTTTGCATATTCAAGACGATCTGCAGGGATGCCAGATCACGCTCTTTTGTGCCGCCGCCAAGTCCGATAGAAATGGAGCAGCGCATGTCAGCGTCCCATGTGCGTGGATCGTAGTTAACATACTTGCCACTCACCATGATTGTGCGCGGCTGGTCTGCATGAGCGATAACGAGTCTTAAAAGCCCCTCAAAGGCCGATTTAAGGCCGTGTGAGATGCTTCTAATGATGCTATCGGCTCTGGAGTACCCTGCTTCACTCATGAGCGTTGTGGCGGTTGCTGTCTGGTTCTGCAGCGCTTCGGGTGAAAGACCTCCGGAAGCGTCTGTAATGCCTGTCTTGTCCTTAATCAGCGTGTCAGCGTATTCCATTACCGCTAGCAGCTTGTCGCCGACAAATGGTTCAAGGCGGTACTGGATCGCCTCATTGATGTTTGCGCCAGGTACAAGGGCCAGCGGAGCGCGTGGGCTGCCGACATCCTCTGGATTCTCCAGTGATGCTGCTACAAACGCTGTACGGGGCTCTGACTGGGCGTATGTGTTGTCCAGTAGGCCGCGCAACATTACGGTCTTCATCTGCTGAACGCGCTCAATGTCCTCTGTGACCGAATGCCCCTCAAACTGGTGCGGGTCACGCTCTACTACAATAGATGTATAAGGCGCTTCTGAGACCACTTCATGGCCCAGCACGATATAGCCCTTATCCTGGCCCTGATCACCGCCCTTGCCGTACATAATGCGGTGCATCTCGGCTGTTCCGTCACCATCAAGGTCGATCTTGATGAAAACCTCCCAAACCTCAACCTGTTGCATGGCCTTAGAGCTGATAGGATGGATATCGTTCCAATCCTCGCCCATGCGGGAGTAGTTCTCTTCATCATCGTCCGTGACGTCCCATGAGTTCAGCTGAAATACGTTGTCTTTGTCGTATCCCATGCCAACCAGGTCCGATCTGGTTACAAACATGCGCTCACCAACCACTTCAGCGTCCTCGATGCTCTGAGAACGGGGGTCAATGAGGAATAATTCGCGTTTAACCGCTTCAAGTTTAGGCGTTACACGTGAAACAACGTGCTTAACCGTGAAGTCATGTGTAGACGCTTCCGGATTCATCATCAGAACGTCCGGATCGTCAACAGGCTCTGATGACAGGTCCATGATTTCCACGTCCGGGGTGTTCATCAGCGTGTCCAGAGATTCATCACTCTGGTTTGTGTACTTCTGGATGTTTACGTCACGCCGCTGGTAGGCACACCACTTCAAAATACCTGTTTTCATGGACATTGCATCGAAGATAGCGTCATGTATGGCGCTTTCTGCGTCACATTCCTTCAGTGCCACCAGGTTGACGTAGTCTGTCGCCTGTTCTGCCATGTCCCGGTCTTCTTCAGAGTTGGCTTCGTACTCGGCGATGCGGTCGTTTGCCACCAAAGTGCGCATGATTGACGGCATCAGCTTCTTGATGGTGTCGCGCACGTCCGTGGAGACAGCGCCAGACATGTCTTCGTGACTAGGAACATCGTTCATAGTGCCTTGCAGGTACTCAGACGCACGTCCACGCTCCTCTTGCTGAGTGTCGTTTGCCTCTTGGCAATTCTCAACAAGCGCATGTACATGGTCCATAACGTCATCTACGGACAGGTCTTCCTTGCTTTCGTCAAATTCTCTCATTTCTATCCTCGTTGCGTTAAAAAATACAAAACATCTGAACATTTCTTACAGCGGGCTTGTACAAAATTGGGACTTATCATAGATTGCACGTCACTCCGTGCAAAAGGACCCCGCCATGTCTCTCCCTCTATTTCGTCTTGTCTACTGGGGCATTATCGCCGGGCATTTTGCTTACTATCTGTATTTCCAACTAACGTAGGGAAAGCCTAATGCAAGACGATGAAATAAAACTGCAAGACATGTTCAAGGCCTTTTGGATGGCCAGAAATAGCCTGGTCATTATCATGCTTCTCACCTCCGCCCTCATGGTCGCGGGGATGCTTCTAACAGCCGTTAAAAGCAGCGTTCCAATGGTCAATCACTTCAACCTCACAGGCATCTACGATGACGGAGGCCTCAAATACCCAAACGGCACCACATTTCACGTTAAGGACATTATATCTAGGCGCGTACTGGACGCTGCCGCCCAGGAGATGGGCATAGATAAGATACCAGAAGACGCGGTTAGCATTACCCTGTACAACCCCATAAGGGCCGGTGCGTTCAAGCAATACGAGAACCTCCTAGAGGAGAAAAACCTTACTGGGGCAGAGATCACCGAGCTTGACCGCCTGTTCCTTGATGAACTCTCCTACAACGTCAACAGGACTGTGCGCCTTTCTGTGGACGGGGAGTCGCTAGGCCTTAACCAATCTCAAACTGAGGAGCTGCTGTTTGCGATTCCTCGTATGTGGGAACAAGAGTTTGCTGAGCACTACAGGGTGCTTGATCACACCCAGCTGCACTCGTTTGGTATTGCCAATTCCGCCAATCTGTTGTCCAGCGTGGAGATCCTTGTGGTGGACAAGACAATGGCCGAGGTTGAGGCCGGCCTGGCACTGATCAACAGCGATAGCCGGCTCTCGATGCTCACCACAGAACACGGCTTTACCGCCTCGGACATACTGAAGAGCGTCACAACATTCAAAAACGTCTATCTGAACCCGATCATCTCTCAAAACCTCTCAAGAGCAGAACCCTTTACAGAGTTCTACATCCTCAACCTCAAGCTAGATATCAAGCGTGTGCAGGACGAGATGACCGGCATTAACTCAACCATTGATGATCTAAGGAGCATAATTGGCCAAGAGGAACAATCAGTTCGCCCTGACAACTCCTCATCCACGCTTGATGTAGGTGGCGGCGCACTTGGCAGTATCATTGATCTTGCTAATCAGGCATCATTATCCAATTACATGACCGAGATTCTCACCAGACGCCAATCACTCACCATTGAGAAGGCGGCGCTACAAGTTAAACTGGACAGAATCACTGGAGAGTACCAGTTGTCTGAGAACATCATTGAGGTGGCTCAAGACAAGTTTAACGAGATCACGTTTATGTATAATGACCTTTTATCCAAGGCCAGAGAGTTTAACAGACAGAGCAGGTCGACAATGTACGCAGCCCTCGGACGACCCACAATAATCGACAGCAGATGGCCGCCAAAGTGGAGACTGTATATAGTGTCCACCCTTCTTCTTGCGGGCCTAGCTTGGACCATCACCGTCCTCATGAGGTGGAAGCGCACGTGATATGAGACTTTTCGCCGCGCTCATGTTGCTTGCTGCTTGTAAAACGCCCGAAACATTCGAGACAGTGAAAGTTATGGTCGGAGATGTTATTTGCACGGAACGCATTACTACGTCTAAACTAGGCACAGGCAACGCCGGGATAGGTGTTGATGCTGGCGTCCTTTCAGGTAGCATTGACTTCGGCGTGGGCTTAGAGGGTCTCCTTGCCCCGTTCAATGATGAACCTGAGGCCTACACTCAGGAACGCCGGTGCGAGGAGATCCTCGATCAGGCCAAGGCCCAGGCCAAGATGCAAACAAAGCTGATGGAGCAAGCTGTTGAGCGGGGCATTGCCCGGAACTTGGCCTACCCTGCAAACGAGCCCACCATAGGGCGCGAGCTGCTTAAAAACATAAAAGACATGAGCAACAGCTCACAGCGCTGGTCAGTCAGTGAAGACTTCTAGCACCATACAGAGGAGCACCCGTGAGAATGACCCAGAAACAGAAGAAAGAGGCCGTGGCCGCCAAGAAAAAGGCCGTGGCCGCCAAGAAAGAGGCTGTAGTCGCCAAAAAAGCGGCACCGAAAAGAGGTCGCCCCAAGCAAGCGGCTCAAACACAGACGCGGCCCACATCTAACTACATCCTTGAACTCACCAAGACTGTAGGCGATGTGGAGGCGAGCACACACAAAGCTCAGCTTGAGATATTCTCCCGGTTGAACGGGACAGAGGATCGCATAGCCAGCAAGATCGAGGATCTCAAGTCATACGTCAAAAATGTGATGCTAATATGCACTGTTTTGATTCTTGCTTTTGCGTATTACCTTAA